>DWPT01001929.1:0-17288 GCA_018251895.1 Agathymus mariae mariae | reverse complement strand
ATTACTTTTCAACTTTAATAAACAAAAACTAATAATAATAAAAAAAAAAGTTAAAAATATATTATTATGTCCCAAGTTAATGTTAATAGTTTTCAATTTTGCATTAATATTGTAAAGCATTTAGTTATTATAAATATTTAAATTAGAAACATTACGATTTCAGAGGCGAAATTTTCCAACATCGTAATTTATTTCGATAACATTCATTTAATAACATCAACAGTAGACACGCGCATTCTCCCCGGAGGTTCCACAGTTACTGAGGCCGTGAGCGTCCTGCCTTTCAGCTGAGGCTGAACGAACAGGATGAAGGCAGAGGGGTGGAGGAGGGGTTGCGTATGTCTACTCATAACAGACCTAAACATGGGACAGAAAATAATTTTCACGTACAGCCGGAAAGTTTTATCAGCAAATAAAAGAATTAAGCAACTGTAAAGTTTAATCATTTCTAGGTTACCGTCAGAAATAAATCTCTGCTGTTTGCAATTTATAATATAAATAATTGTGCCTATGAGTGTCGGCTATAACCAATTCTGACTTTTTATTTTATCGTGATATTGTTCGGTAAATACATATCAACTTATTTAGTAAAATGCTTAATCATATAGCAAAGTACATTCAATGATTAATAGAGAAATTAATTTGATAGTCTTAAAGTAAGTAAAAGGACCTTAAGGACATTAAACATAAAAAACAAGATTAGGAACATAGACTTATATTACTGGAGAGTTAGGTAACAAATAGCAAAGAAATAATATTAACGAGTATTCCCATCTATGTAGAATTAACCTCTATTGAGTTCCAACTGCGAAGCAACTTCAAACTCTATACAAGTACGCTGCGTTAGCTAATAGGCGAAATCATGGTCTTAGAGACTTTTATTCTGCAAATAAATATATATCTTTGAAAAAGATTTTCATTGAAGAATTGTACGTGGAACATGCATTGAAGATTGTGGAGAACAAAAGAATCAAACAGCAAGTCGGCCATTATGAAGAATTTAACCAAGCATTTGTTAATGGACTTATTAGTCGGTACTAATATGGAAAGATCGTCAAGAGGCGGCAGTTATGGAATTGAATAACATTTTGCTACCGTCGACGTAGGAATTCCACTCAAAATACTATCGGGTCTCCAGACTTATATTATGCGTGAACCGCATCCATTAATTACAAATACCACAGAGTGTCAGAGGTCGGCTCATATTTCTAAGGATAATTAATTGCCTTCAAGGGATGTCGCCTAGCAACCACTCGACCTGTCCTCGTATCGAAACCATTGCGTTATTCGGCGTACCATTAGAAACTTCATTGACTTTGTTTCGTTTTGGAACACCAGTTCAAGGATTTATGTAGTTTTAGACAAAGAAATATCAATGGAACTTCTAGAAGTCAATATATCAAATGTTATATTGATACGTAGGTATAATTCGTTTTACGAATCTTTTAGTTCAGTAACATGGTATTGATTACTTAAATTCTGACAAGAAATTTCACTCAGACACAAGACGACCATGGATGTCGCGTTGTTGACATCGAATAATTGATTTTATACATCAGACCTGTGTACCTATTTCTTGATTATATACTTTGTACTTGTCCTGCACGGCGTATTGTCCCCGATGAATAAATGATGATTTTAATATGTTATTCGCACGTATAATTATTTTGTATTATATATATTTACAGATAGTCAATTAGACTATAAGTCAATAATAATTTAACTACATTATGTAGGCAGCACCATGATCATTTTTAAGTCACTGTCTATGATGAAACCGGTTCACGCATGTAGGTACTCGTATATAATTATATTGTCGTATGTAGATTGTTCGGAGCGAGCCCCTCGACAATTGAACAGCTGATTCCCCACCAAGGTCTACACGCCACTCTCACCGCACCCCTATTTCCCGAAGGTTTAAAGATACGATACGAATTTTCAAAGAATTAATTGAGATGAAAAAAACGGGCAACGCGTTGTGAAATATTGATATTTTATGTTGTTACGTCTCTCGTCGTCAACATAATTTCGCCATAACCGTACCTAGTCTAAGCCGTAGGGCCTAAAATTAGACACGAGCGAATTTATAATACTAGTTGTATAATACTTAATTATGCTTCGTCGCTTTGTTATATTGCTTTCAAAGTTTTACTAAATCTTGAGTACTTGAGTAGTGTGAGTGGGGTTCTTTCACCCGTCTGGCTTAACTACCAAACCATGTGATGTATTTACAACGTGGGTCGACTATCTTTGCAAATATCAGAGGATTTTTTTCCTTTTTTCTTTCCTTTCCATAAGCTGCGGTGACTATTTAAGCACAAATAGCTTGTCTGTTCGTTTGTCGGCCATAAACACAAAAAATATATATTTTCGAAACCACGGACCGAAATTGTCAAGCAACTATTACTCGTAATGTAGCGGTGCGACGGTAATGATTTTAATAAATATTAGTTTTCATGGTAAATTTAATTTTTTTATCTATCTTTTAATTGCTCTGTAGTGACGGATTTAATTAATTAATTTTGTATGAAATCAATAATCCTCTGTTATTGAACCACACCATAATTAACGTACCAAGTCCCGAGTAAAGCCTTCCGAAACAAAGGCCCTTCATTAACTTGAATACGAAGAGGGTGAAAATAAACGTACTGATACGGGTTATGTGTGCTCGTTTAGAAACTTTTTACCGTTAATAAAACGTAAATTTGATATTAGAAATTATCTTGATGAATATTATTTAAATTAATATCTAGTATCACGAGTCCCAAGAAATTCACTCCTGCGATAGCGTGAAGGTGGTCTAGAGTGCTAATAAAGGCTGAAGCTTAGCTAATAAATAAAATCTTGCAAACGTTTTCTTTTTTGTCTGGCGTTATGTCATCAAATAATTTACGTAAATGTGTATGAAGATAAAATAAGCTTCTTTGCATTTTCCATCGCTAATATTGACTTGTTTTCAATTTCGACTTGTGAATACCAAATTAATAATATGGACCAGCGTCGTATTTTCGTCAACTCCTCTACCAGCATTATTCAACAAATAGAAAGATTCTCTATAGACTTGACATCGACACACGAAGCTAAGGTACCGAAAATGTACATGTAAAAGCAATGTTTTGGTGTTAACTATGAAAGTTCAGGGTAGGGTTCTAAATCTGGAAATAGCTATAAAATGAATAATTATTTCCACGGTATCTATGAGGTTTAATTGTTTAATACTATTCATATATATCACTCGTTTTGTCTCAATGCAATTATCCATATGCAAAATGAAAAACCAGATGAGGACAATGTGCAAACGAACGGCCTAAATTGAGAAAATATTTTTTCTCCATTATCAACATAATATTTTTTTTTACTTTATAAAACAATTTAAAAATTCAAGTTCAAAATATAGCAAATAATACTTCTACTAAAATTAAACGATGCAATTGAAACTTTTCACTGCAAAACTTGTCACGAGTAATGTGGGTACTAAACACACAAAGAAACCGAAATGCGTCGAAAGGACGAGGACGATTTGATAACAGATAAAGTAAGATAGATCGTGGCTTGATAAAATTACGCACGCGACGTTGCCGTCCCGTCTGCGCGGCGTTGCCAGGCCGCTGCCGCCATTTGCAATTCGAAGCCGGTTACGCCACACGCTCTCTCAAAATAAAAACATTGTTTTTAGTTTACGAGATAGCATTTCGTCCGCGACTGCGTATGTTTACGGAAATAGATTTTTTATTTGTTATTTATTCTAATTAACAAATAGTTACATAAAATAAAGTACTCTAGCGTCTAGCTTCAATTAAGCAGAATTCATTGTCGTTAACCTTGCTAATTGGATTCGGTGGTAGAATCCTTATAATGTTTTGTATTTGTAAAGGTTAAAACCACATCCTCTTACAGACTATAATAACTCACCATATACGAATACCCACGGTTTAAATGTAATAAGTTGGGATTGGGGATGTTATGGAAATGAAATTTAGGATCTGGATACGAATAAGGATATTTGAGTAATATTTTACGGGTATCGTTGACGGTTACGGATATGAGATTATTTAGGATTATCCGATTGTTTCGAATAATTTCGGTGACGCAAATTATGATTGAGTGATTTAGGAATCGTAGAAATATATATATATATTTACAAAGTAACATTGACTTTATTTCTAGGTATTATCTAGTATTACAATCATAGATTAAACATCATCCTCGAAAATTTAATAAATAATAAAAACTGTATAAAAATGAGAACGACGCAGCTAGTGTATCAGCTCGACCATCGAAAACCTTTCAGAGCGTGTTTCATTTAGACTGCCTCTATCCGAAATCATTCGAAAATTTGGTTACAGTTTCGGATACATTTTTATTTCAGATATTTGATAGTTTCAGTTACGGTTACGGAGTTCCATAACATCTCTAGTTGGGACAACGTGCTGTTAATATAGAAACATAGCGACACAAGCTGTGTAAGAAATACCAACACTTTTTCTACTATTTCTACTGCCCCTGAACATACTTTAGATAATCAGCTCGCACAGCAGGGTGTGGGACCCTTGTCGATATTGTCAGTTAAACAGTCCTATATTTATAAGTGGCCAAGAGTTACAACGTTACGTTGCCATTGGTGAGGCCTGGACGGTGTACCACCACGCGTTAACGTTCAAATGTATGGAAAAAATATTGATCAGTTCGAAGGTCAACCGTCAATTTCCTGCACCAGGTCTCTGACCTGATGTGTGGCCTGGACAACGTTTTAAAATGCCGGTGACCATCACATATCCAATACAATAAACGCACCGGTCGTTACTTCACTATGTCTATCACTTCACTTTTAAGTATCCTGTTACGTTAAGTCTATGAACATCTTGGAGGTGGAAATAGGCGTCATGATTACTTCAACTACGAAGGTACATAAGTTTTCCAAACTTGAGGGTCAAAATTATTCATTCGCGGCTACGAAACACTAGTCCCAATAGTCTGTCTGTTACTCGATTGAGCTTGATTTTAAGTAGAGGCATTTATTGCTAAACGGATGACAGCACGGGAGAGGCGCTCTACACACACTTAAATTTAAACTTCTAATATGACAGGATTCTAACATACGGTTACACAGGTACCCGTAGGGAAAAAACCTGCAAATGACCATACGTTGACCGCATGGTGAAAAAGGTGCGTTGCAAACAGCTGACTCATATCGTGTACACAAGAAACTAAATTATCTCACTCATATATTGCGTTCAATGTTCTTGTTTCGGTTCAGCTAATCAACTCGTCGCCAATAAGATTACGTGAGTAGTACAAATTGATATTCTTTTTGGATGCGAAATCTTTGCCACAGCTCAAAATTAATACCTGTACTCAGCCGAAATTTTTTTGTCTTTTATTTTGTACTAGCAAATTTCTCTCGCTTCACTTCAGGAAAACTATGACTCACGTTTACAAACAGCACCTGTAATGTTTTATGACTGCGTTTTTCTCGTTCTACAAATTAGAAATTACAATATTAATTTATAACTGTTTTATATATTAAAGTATTAAATATTAAGTGATGGTTAATAGTGAAAACCAGAACAAAATCGATTAAGCCGTTTCTGAGATTAGCGCGATTAATCGCACAGACAAACAGACGAAAATTTTAACAACTATTGTATCGGGATCTATTGCGTAAATAAAGACCAATAAAGACACCTAATAATAGGTTTTTCTCATATGCCGTTCATATACAGAAATCGATCAGTTAGAATTTTATTATATGTATACATGACGACGAAATTGATATATAAAAGGTATATAATATAATCGCGAATCAATCAATACAAAGTGATTAATATTGTGTTTGAATGTATATACCTTATTACTAGATCAATTACCTTAAATATATTTGGGCCCAGGTCCCCTCTTCAACCTGGACACGTCCACACTTTCACTATTACAGAAACATCTATGGAACCACGCAGGTTATCGTGTCGTCTTGCGAGGTATCGAGTGACGACGCTGTTTTCTTATGCACGTTATAAGAAGTGAAACCAGTCGTCTCATCCGTCGGTCGTTCTGATAATCGTAAAGTCGCACCCGATACGCCCGGGGTCATCCAACAGCATTATTTGTAATAAAACGTTTCAATGCAAGATTTCTGTTCGGAGGTCAAACTATTACATCACGTACAGTAGGTGCTTACTGAGTAAGTCTTATATCTTTAGTTTACAGTTTATATAAATATAAAATGTCACGCTGAACCGCCACGGTCGGACCGTCCCCTGGGTCAGCGTCGAGATAATTTCAAAGTAGTAACAGTCTCGTGTTCGCAGTGGAATTTTAAAATACTCTAAAGACCATTTCAAAATACTAAGAAAAGAAAAAATTTTTTTGTTGAGAACAATAGTCACAAGATTTATACTATTTTATAAGTAAATTAAGAATCCAACAAAGCCTTAAAATAATAACAAATGTAATATTTTGAATAAATTCTTCGCGAGTTAGATCGTAGAATATATTGAACTGAACAAAGTTTTTTTTAATTACGAAACACTTGATAAACAAATGGTCACCTTCACTACTAGACATGGACATCATCAGCGTGGACGCCACTGTATCGCCTCACGTCTGACGCCTTGAAGCAGTAGATACTACAGATGTATAATAACTATATTATTTCTAACCGTGACATGTTTCACTTCTAATTCCACTCCGGAGATACATTTAAGATTTATAGTCATCACCCTTGTCGGTCCATTGCTAGACGTGCGTCTCTTCTTACAATGAGATATGGCGTGGATGTTGGATGCTGATCCAATATAACTATTTTTATTGACACTTACAAGTTAAATACAATGAGTGTCATAGGTCTGTCGAGCTGTTCCCTTTTTGGCAGAAGGCGGTGCGCGTGACGATATTTAATAAAATTCCATATAAATGTTGGAATATTTAGATATTCTCCACATATTATATTCCATTTTCATGTTGCTGGTAACAGTCAAATAAAATTCTACTCCAAATATATAATTCCTCCCTGGAGCGGGCATAGGACGCGGTCGCCTCAACCTCAACCTCAATAGTTCCGAGTAACGCTACGGAACCTCTGTGCGCATGTCACGCTCGTGGTTGATTGATTTTTCTCTTGCCACGTTCTTTATGGTTTTTATTACCCAACGGATACGATTCGCATGCTTACATAAATTTCGCTGTTGCGGTAGTGAAGAATGTTCCAGACTTCATCGGTTATTAGAAAATACTCATACCCCACAGGGAAACGTTAATGTATAATGGTAGATATTTTTGTCCAAATGCAAATAACGATAAATAAAATTGTACTGTAGTTCGTTTATAGAGGAAGTGTCGGCGGCATAAAATGATATAAACAGTTTCATCTACTGAGATACATTTCAACACTGCTCAACAGAAGCAATATTGCGACCAGTTTTACGAATGTGTGATGAAATCAAACCCAGGAGCACACAATACTTTCTTTATTGGTAAAGGCAGGCCGTATCAACGCTTACAGACTAACACTCAGATTGTTAAACAGTCCATAACCTAAGTAACGTCCTGCTCCCGGCCGTGTCACTCGTCTCAAGTCGCGACAGGTACTGAATCGAGAATCGAATGTTCGTTTCCACTTTGTGTCGCCAACGTCACGACATCTAGTGCGTGGCCACAAAAACGAAATCGGACATGGAAATATCGAGTTAAAAACTAAATAACATTTAAGGCTATACACACATCGTTTAAAGCTTCTAATAATAATTATACATCTTTAATTTTTTTTTATATATTTAGGAAATCATTACAAATGCATTACCTAACGTTGATCACAGATGTCTATGGAATACAGGTAATCTAACAGCGGATCTAGCAACACCGTTTGGAACATCTGTATAATAAAAAAGCAGTATGAATCAAGTGAATGATCTTCTAGAACAGTCCTGCAATATGTGTTTACGAGTACCTACAAAGTTGATCAGAATCAAGTTGGGAGGGAACATGTGTACACGGGTGGTATTTAACTACTACACATTCTATGTATACATAACGTAGGTTATATACCCATCACACTGCAGAGATTCTTTGTTCCATTCGTTAGGGTTGCGTTGTGTAAGTCATTGTATGTTTGTTTGGTTAAACAGCCATAGTCCAGGGTTTTATAGTATTTTTTCTCCAACTGTGTTCAAAGCATATATTTTCAGTTAAATATAACTGTCCAAACAGTTTGCGAGCGTTTGCTTTCAACCAAAACTTTGATTTTAGTTTAGTAATTGGAAAACAAAGTGTAGTTATTACATACAAAACTGTATAAGGTCATGCTCGACATTAAAATCTGAAATAAATATACACGTTGAAATCTGCCTACTTTATTATTGTGACAACCCTAACAGCCACCAAGTTTCAAGTGGTCGACCCGCGCGCCGGACGTGTTTCCCTTTCAGGTAAACCAACTTACAAACGTACTACTGTCATATATATATATATGTATATATTTATTTATTTCACACACAGAACTAATGTACACGCATACATACAAATTCTGTATTGACTACTGAAGCATTATCTACTCAAACAGATTTATACAAGTCAAAAGTACATCTCCCCGACTGTCTGTCAAATTACTAGGCTACGTAATGATGCAATTCATCATCGAAATATGTACCGACAATAGTATTATAATAAAATCATGATATATATTATCATATCAATTGTATATGCACATAGAAACTAAGAAAAAAACAAAGTTACCGAGTAAAATTTCGTATCACCGATAACAACACTATGTTCACTCAACGTAGATTACAAAGTGCAACTGATAACTCAAGTATGTTAACAACCGCTTTATCATCGCATGATAAAGTTGTGACTCAGCTATTTTGTGCACCTAATTCCTGTCACATCTCACCGGCTCCTGACAAAGGAATATTTAAACTACACTAATATCGAACGATAATAATAATTAGTTAATAATTACGTTTACGAAATGTAATAGTACTAAAAATGTACCCAGAATAGTTCCATCATAAATCCAATACGGGCGACCTACTTACAAAGGTCTACTTAAGATGCTTAATCCACGATAGATCCTTGTTGCTAATTTATTAGGTTAAAAAAGATAATCAGCATTAAGATTGTCTACGCGATTATTACGTGCAGCAGTAGAATCAGAAATAAAGATTCGCTGCCTTCCACTCATTGGCCACCTGTGACAATAATAAATTATTGAAAACTTCCGTTGAAATAATAAATAAATGTCACGAGTAAAATGTATGATAGTACTTCTAACACAATTCAGTGATAAAAGTACGCATCATTATCCCACTGATAAATAATTCTCTCCCCAATCTGAGCATTATCTGGATGAGAATACTACGATGATGAACAGAAAGGCATCATATTTCGCAAGATCTACATTATTTTACATAACAATAACCATCTGAAACATTTATTTTTTACTATCCATTTATTAATCTAATTAAATATAATTGCATAATTCCTTCAGAGATTTCTTTAGTTACCGATAAAAGGCAGCCAACAAATAAAGATTACGAAGTAATCAGGCCACTAGACGCACTATACTAATTATTGGTCTATTGTAGACGAGGTGCACAACGGTTCCAAGTGTAGTAAATTTTTGCGTCCCCGGTTTTCGCGTAGCTCGTTCCTGGCAAATCTCCATATATCCGAAATTCCGTACAATTCAATATCTCTACTGTTTTTGGCACGCGATTCACAAGAAGTTAGTTTTATATAGCGTACGGTCTCGACTTGCCGTTGTAGGAGTGAGGAAGTAGGAGCCTCATTAATCATACGCATATCGGCAACTTATCCGAAAGGTTTTTATTAATTTTATATTACATATTTGTATCTTACATATTTCACTAACGCCTGACGTCTTATGGGCAATAATCACTCATCATTACCATCATGTAATCCGAAAAGCAACAAGGGATTTCAGCACAGCAAAAAAATACAGTAGACGTCACCATATATCTCAAATTGTAGTTCTCTTTTATTTTGATAATCTTTAAAATGACGAATTTACAACTACAACAATCTCCTTATTCGATTTCAAGATAACCACTTTGAAGGATCGACCAGGGTATCAAGAGATGTTGCTAATTGTAGACAGCCCTGTGACAGACCTGAATAAATTTTATCAAAGTTTGGTCGGTTCACATCGTTTTCTATTTTCAAAACTATTTTCAAAAAACTTTCAGCGCCGGTTATTGGCGTTCTGAGCTGCAGGAACCACTTGCCGTATATATACTCGTGCCCTGTTCTGATCTCATTCAAACTTACTCCATGCGCATATTGACTCACAGGTCAAATGTTTCAAAACCGGAATTACGCTATGAAAGTTTTCTATTATGATTGCAAATATACACACCTTCTCAATTTAGAACAATCAGGGCACGACCGTTCCCTAGAGATGATCACCTAGTCTGGTGGAAGATCTAGCTTTACCTACTCATATGAGTTAAATCCAAATAAAAAAGTCATTGTCAGTAGCACACCCTTCCGCTAAATCGCTATTACCTTACGGCAAACATAGGTGTGCCGGTGGAAGCAGTCCAATCGTAAAATTTCTGACGTACTGTAATTTAGAGACCATTTAAAGTATTATGGCGAGTGGCCACGAACTCCACTATCTGAATCCCCGGGCCCCACTTCACTATCAAACATCTAACGCTGTTGCAACGACACAAATGGGATTTACTTTTTCGTACAGAAGTTATGCAGCCATCTTGTATAAATGTTTCTAACATCAAGTGTGATAGAAAGTTTATTTCAGATAGATTGGATATCTCCAACACGACCATATATTGTCATTTAACATGAAGCGTCACGCAGTCTACCCAAGTCATATCTTGACGTAATACTGCCACACTCACTCCTTCCAAGAGTAGGCTGGTAGACTGGCACTCAATTCGTTTCGTATTTCACTTTACTGTAATGTTTGAGACTGGTTCTTTGACAGTTCTCGCTGTTATAGCTATTATCACGCCGCCACGTTGGGTGTTTTCAATATTTCATTATTATTATCTTATTTGATTTATGTTTTGATGTGAAGTGCCGTCGCACCTTCGCAAGCGTTCCAAGTTTCTGTGCAGCCACTCTACCTTTGGCTTCATCAGACAATATGCAGGAACAAGACTAATAGCTTGGCGGCATGGCTTTATCTGATGGGTAACCAAAGCTTGCGGCCGATGCTTACCACCAGGTAGCCACTCGTTTCGCACTACTACTACGATATATATGATATCTATGTGTACAGTAGTAGATTTTGCTATATTTCATCACGTCGTATCAGGATATGTTAACAACCATGTTTTGCAATTTTAAAACGCCAACAGGACTGTATTATTAATGCAGGACCTCAATTTACCCATACATAACATCAGATGGTCTGCAGGCCCGGTTTCTATTTTGCAATCAGTATATTTCACAAGAAGCAACATTTAACACGAAATGAACCGGAAAACTAATTATTCACTTGCAAACCATACTTCAAGCATTTTAAATATTCCACGTTGTTTGAGCTAAATTGTTGCGAGGGTTCTGAACGCACCGGACAGCTGCCGTTCACTAGAATATTTTGGCGAATAACTTCTAAAGTTGGATCGACATGCGTTGATAGCCGGTGAAGCTCGCGATTCAAAAAACACTTTTAAGGCGGATTTATTGGCGATACTCACTTTTCACTCATTTTGACAGGTGGTAGCACAATCGTGAGAGTCAAAAGAAATTTCGCTATCAGACTGCTCGGGGCAACTGGGTATCTAAGATGGATTTTTCCAGACCAAAAAAAAAAACAAAAAAAGAATCCACGTGTTAATGTCTGAGTTACAGTTTGGGTTCAGAGTCGGAATCGAGATTGAAATTTGGATCAAGGTCGGATTCGGGGTTGAGGTTGTAGTATTTAGGTACGTACTAATATGCGGCGAAATATATGTATCTATTATTTAGGTACTAACACGCTTACTAAACTATACTATCACGTACCATTGTTACAATTATTTTTAATATGTTTTTGCCCTCTTCTCTAACAAGATTTATTATGCTACGAGTAATTCAAAGTTGGATTTCTGAAAAAGAACGACGAATAAACGTCGGAGAATAGAGGAGAGCTGTTTGTCCAGAAAGGATAGTCTATGGAAGCCTCTCAAGAAATACAGTCTCTTGAAGTTTCTCAACGCAAACAGTCAGTGAAAGTTTGTCAAAGTTTATCAAATGGAACTCTCTCAGTGACGGACCTGTGTAGAATACAATACAATCTTACCGAAAGACTTGTACTTTTTATGCTATCGCTTCTTATATGCTATTGTAATGTATTTTATTGTAACCGCCAAGAATAATTTAATACAATCCATCTCCTAAATTCTATATTTTTTACTTTTACCACTACAAGGTTGAAGTAGAAATTGCAGTTGCACCAAGTGTTTATCCAAATTATGTAACTTCAGTTAGATTATACCTAGAAGTAGTGCCTGCCAATATTCTGATACCAGACTGGTACAGTGTGTACGAGAGAGAAAATGCTGGCATCAAATTAGCACTGTACTCAGTCCAGTGTAGCAGAAAAACTGATCTCAAAATCCGATAAAGAACAATGCACATCTGTAACACTAAAAGCATTACCCACGAGTTGCCGTTTGAACTGAACACAACGCCGTCCCGGTAAGCGATGAACGCATTCATACAAAGTAATACAAACATTATGTCGTCATATCCACGCAGCCATCCAGGTGGTACGTTGATATGGTTGCATGGGTGGTGCTACGTCGATCGGTCCAGCTAATGGGGGCATCCTGCAACCATCCCCGGTCGCCTCTCGACGCTGGCCGTTTAGCCATACAATATATCATTTATACTTCCAGTTCTAACAATGTGCTAGCTCTTCATTTTGTAAAGAGGCGTTCCGGTTTCGATTTATAACCAATGTAGACTATGTTGTTTGTAATGTTACGGTATGTCCATATAATTCGCAACACAGGAAATCGTAACGTAGGTATATTATTGATGTGGTCGCGTTAACTACCTTGCTGATCCAATTTCATGTTTAATCGTCTCAACTGCACCATTTTAAGAAACAAAATTTTGACATAGACGAATTCAGAAGTTTATTTCAATTTTATTGGATTTTAAAGCAAAGTAGCAAAGTATGTTAATCAATAAGGTTAGTTAAAAATACAAAATTACTAATTAATTTACGTTATATTTAAAGGATCGGTATTGAAATCTAAGTAAGCAATAATCGATTCGATATGGCCTATAGCGGATACATCTAGTCAGTCATCGTAACATTTAACTACAACCAAACCAATATCTCATCATAAAAACCAAACAAAACACGACCAAAACCAATAAATTTACTTATTACTATCAAGTTATAAACTTATTTACATTAGAGACAGCTCACTCGATTGAGAATGTTGCTAAAATATCAGACAAGGAGTCGACGAGTGTCGCAGTTATTCGATTGAGCACAAGTGATATTGTCGATGCAATAGATGCTAAAGTGTCTATTATAAAAATAGAAACGTCACTAATAATAGTATCAAAATCCACTTAATAAATGCCCACAGAAATCGTTGCATGTAGGTATTTTTCGAATTCATTAAAACTCCGTTGCTAGTTGCTACTAATTGAATGAATGGTATTTTACGGTTTAGACGGGCGCAGCGGCAACGTCGCATGGCGCTCGCAGTGATCGCACGAAGCGGCAACGTGGCGCCATCGTATCCGGCGCGGCAACGTCGCGCACACGGAGCGGCAACGTCGCACTGATTCAGCACATCGCATTCGATATTGTGAATATTTGTGATGGTGTTATTAGACAGGATTTGTTATTGTGATGCCGTCTTTCATTTCATGGCTCTGTCATTCCATATTCTGCATTATATACAATATGAATTGAATGAATGAAACGATACTTATTTAATAAATTTTGAATTCAAAAAAAATGTTTCACATAATGTACGTCATTATTAAGCCTTTCATAAAAGCATAAAATATACTATTAGGATAGGGTAAAAAAAATACATATAAATTCCTAATTTAGTAGGTATTTGAATAAATGTACTTTGGTCTCTACATACATAAGCGAGGCAATTTTTCAACTAAAGATAAAAGTAACAAAGTTAGCAACAATAATTTATAAAATAAATAAAAAAAGAAAAGAAATTTACTTTTTAACATAAAAAATCTTGACTCGTAAATGTATTATTTTGCTATCTAAGTTTGTGTACCTACTATAAGTTGGTAACTACATTATAACGACAAGGAGATTACAAGAGAAATGATTATTTGATGTTGCTCACATTTTGAAGATACGAACAAACTTGTATTGTACAGAAAACTTCTAAATTGATGCTACTAAAATGATTCGTCACCTCTCGTTAACTCTCGTATTTGAATGGAAACGGCCATGATAACAAATCACTTGCACAGTTACTAAAACCAAAGGCAAGTCTTTGGAGATGCTATAATAACAATGGCAAGCGGACAAATTGTGGACGAACCTGCACTCTCACCGACAGAGTTCGCGATACCGGAGAAGCCGGCTGTATCCATAGAGTTGGGAAGTTCGACTTGCATGGAAGTTGAATAAAGAAGACAAAGATTTTACGTGACTGTTTGGCATCAATTCAGTCCATTATTTATTAACAATCAAAGTAAGTGTTATACGAAAAATAAAATCATAATAAAGAAGTCGTTCGGTTGTTTTAATAATCCTGGTAATATTGTAAATGTAAAAGTTTGTATGTTTCGATATTTTTACACAATCATGGAAACACGGCCTAGCTATTTGGATAACATTTGGCACACAGATAATTTATTATTAATTAACATTAAGTATTTTTACTACGGATAGATTATAAGCAATCGAAAAATACTGCGTTAATTTGTAAATGGTTTGGTACGGTTCAAAAATCTTCGACATTCTCATATATCCTATTCAATATTTTACACGTACAAGGTTACTACATATTATTACTTAGTTGTTATTGATATTTTATATTATTACTGCGTCCATTTTAGTGTGTGTGTCACTATCGATTTGATGGGTCAGACTGTGCTGTGACTAGCAGATTTGTTGTTGGGTTGGAGGGTTGTTGTCATTAGTAAGTTTTTAGCACATAACTTTGATAAATTTAATCCAACGAGAAACCGACGACGCTGCGTCATTCTAATTGTTTTTTACACAATGATGGCAGAAAACAATTTTATTATATCTATCAATACGCTATCAGTGATGCTACGGAAGTTTTACTGAATTACCAAGGTGTCATAACATAATAATAATAATAAAAGCTACATATGAATTGGCTTAAACAAAAAATCCAGTACATTTTCTCCTCTTCTTTGTTTATTTTTGTTACTGAACCAATTGATGAGCCTGGCACAAATAAAAAAAATAGAACCAGAGCTTTATTTAATAATTACGATTGAATTTCGACCACCCAGTGAACAGTACTTATCATAAATGCATTATTAAAACGTTGGGTTTTACATCCAAAATTGTTTTTATTAACATTATTATTCCCCCTGTTGTGTTGTCTCTCCGACTTCGTGTGTCTTGTTTGCCGTATGCTATGTATACGTAACCGTACCTTAACATACAGATAACTATCTGTATTTAAAATAACTTTGATCACTATCGAATCCGAACGCGGTATCATAGCGACCGTTCCACTTGACGGTTTTTTTTAATTTATTTATTATTCTCTTGTCCCAAAGATCGTTGGCGTCACGTCTATTTCGACATCGAGGTTGACGAGATTTTTACCACGATGATTCATCTCAGCCGAACGTTCGATTGTTAAGTTGAGGATCGCTTCGATTCGGATGTCATGTCGGATTCTAATCAGAAGTTTAAAACGACAATAATGCGTTAAACTATTCTACCTACATCTTAAGTTAACTGCAACTTTGTAGTGAATATAATTATGGTTATCTGTGTACCCAATAAATATACGCAGCCGTCTTCTCAAAAAGCCACTTAGTGGTTTGACATGCTTTCTACCTTGAAGCATGACTCGGTACTCCAAATGCTACTGCACGTCAAGAAATAAGAAACACTACATCGCTATAAGTGGTGTCCACACACACATACACAAGCAGTACAACCATACAAAAATACTACGACAATAATTCGATGAATAAATATACCTAATTATATTAATTACATTACGAATCCTTTAAACATTTAAAGTTAAGGTAAAATTTACTTTAAAAAATTGTAATAATAAATTCAAACCTTTCTAATTGTGTGTCACATCACTAAAGACGAAGCATATCAGTACACTTATATAGTCTGTACGAATTCTAAATTTTGAATGTGGTCACGTGAACAATTTTCTTAGTCCGTCGCTTGTTTAAAAACCGCTTGGCGGCTTTGTGACTATATTGTACTGTTGTATATATTATTGACATTGATCTCTCTTTTGAACACTGGTCAAAAGTAAAAATATCATGTTATAATTTGCGAACATCTTTTAATACAAATCTGCACAATACTAAATCGATTCCATATAATCAAGACCTGTGATGAAACTTTAATCGGTCTCAGTTGGTCTCATGTGAGCATCTGCCAAGGACAGAACCTGAAACGGGGTTCTGAATACTAGAGTTCTGTCTGTATCAATAGAGCTACCGTTCCAATGTGTCCATTTACATCCAATCGAAGTCTCCTCCCTCGCTCACATGACACAGTACATTACTTGGGTCTAACACATTTCCTTGTACAATATATTAATTTTACTGCAGCCGTTGTTTGAGCCGCTCTGTCATCGAATAAATATAATGTTTGTTCATAAATGTCGACGAAAACATAGCCAGGTCATCTGATGGTAAGCGATCGCCGCTGCCCGTGTAAGTCCGTTGGACCAAAGACGATACCGACGCATCATCGATCAAGCACGACGGCGGATTTTCTATTTAATTCATCATAAAATTTATTAAATTCAGTAGTTCGAGTTCATAAATAACACGATACTAACAAACTCGCCAACACCAAGACAGGACTATTGACACAGTTCGCCCCTTGTGCGAACGCTGATCACGGCAAAGCACGGTGGCGAAGAAAACGTAAGTAGACGAGTAACATTAGACGTTGACAGGGGAGATCACTATCTGTCTGTCTACCTGTTTTTGTGCTAGGTTGTTATATGGGTGGGGTTGTGGGCGGCTAGGGTGAGAGATCGAACCGTCCAGTCAGCGACCCCGGGGAGGACGACGGTATACGTGGCCGTGTACCGCCGTAACATCAAAAGGTGGGGGATGAGCGAAGGCTCATCAAGAGC
>DWPT01001928.1:0-17289 GCA_018251895.1 Agathymus mariae mariae | reverse complement strand
AACGTGGGGCGTGACAGCAGCGATGGCGGTCGAATTGCGCAGTTATTTATTAACAATTACGTCGTTTAGGTTCGTTACTTCCTTTTCAATTACAATACAATATACTGTAGCGAATTATTCAATATAATTGTTACATCCATATATTTCCATTCCATTAAATACGTACAGTATTATTATTACTGGTATTTCCGTGAAGCCTGCCGCCTGGCCAGCTACCACCCTCGGGCTCGAGTCTGTCGCCAAATGACTCGTCGTTTTCCGACCGGGCGCTTGACAGCCAGTACTTTGTTATTTCTTGACTACAACGCATCAATGATACCTTTAGACTGATTAATGTCCATGGGCGGCGGTGATCACTTGCCATCAGGTGGCCTCGTCTGCTCGTTAGTCGGCTATATACATTTTAAAAAATCCGCTTTCCGCTCGTGTCCGCAAACACACGAACTTGCATTTATTTAACCTTTATTAGTGAGAAAAAAAAATCTTTAATTACTGAATAATGTTACGTTAGTCGGATGGATGCCATTCGGAGGATGGCTTAGGTTGTATTTAGATTTGAATGTATTTTGTATTTGTAAATTGGAATCTGTGATCTAATTGAATTACAAACATACATATGTAAGGATTGTGTATATATATATATATATATATATATATATAAGAAGCGTGCGATACTAGGGTGTGATTCCTGATCAAATAGTGCATGTAGTTTAACCCTTCGTGCGTTGGTAGATCGTTCGTGATGTTTTCATAAAATGTTACACCCATGGTTGTTTGTCTGTTAATATTATAAGATATATGTATATTAACTTTTTGCATCACATCTCAAGTTTATTTTTACTATTTAAATGATAGTCGTATTATCGTATACAAGCTCGGTAACAAAGTTTATGTAAAAATAATTTCCTCGTAATGTAAATGCGTAATCATAAAGGCGTGTCTAGGTCGTTACTCGTTTCAATGTTTCCAGTGTGTATTAGTACCAGTACTCAAGTCCGCCCCCGTAGGTAGCGTACATAAAACTATGGCATTGGATACAGCGCTTATGGTAATAATATGATGCGATTTGACTTATCTGACAGCGATTGCTCAGAAGATTAACTTCATAGTTAATCAGTATCTAGCAGGGTTTAGACAAATTTGCTTATTGCACTCATCAAACCAAGTCAATACAATAATCAATCACAATGAAAATATTGCATCGTTGGTTCGGACGCGACGCGGGGTAACTAACTGAACGGTACAAATATTTGTTGCACATGTAGCGTCACAAATATCGAAGGTGGATGAATGGTGGTCGAAACTGAACGCAGTATTATTGTTATTGGCAACATTTAATTGGCCGCCTTCTTAATTAAGTGGGATATATACTAAGTTTGAGAGTTGAAAATATCACGTATGTCTGAATGAACCTTGGTATTAGTAAAATGGAAGAAATCTTGAATCGATGTCTCCTCGTATGTTGATATTATATTATTGATTTTTAATTCCACAATTAATTATATCGATTTTATATTATAAATGTAATGTTTAAGATAAACGATTATTTTTATTGAAGATCATAGAGTATTTTTTAAATATGTAACTGAAGCGTATACCTAAGTAGTGTTAACTTAGTTGTAGCGAGTGGATATCCAATCAAAATAATGTTTATTTATATTACAATTACATTTGCGTGTACCGTGGCTGCGAGTAAACCACTTATTTAATCGTATCAGTTAGTTTCCGTATAGGAGCTGGTTTGATTGCACGTGTTTGCGGCGCGTATAAGCTCGTAAGTCGTTCGCGCCTAACAACACGGCGACAGTCGGTAATTACTACACACGAGGCGTCGTAAAACAATTCAATCCGCACCGACGTTGAAACATACGCTTGTCGGAACGTAAACGAGCTTTTAAACGCCGTGAACACGCTCAATGTATGACCACAGTTACGGAAATAAGAAAAAAACTTGAGTTGAAATTTGAATTTTATCAATCCGTATAAGAATATATAGATAAATATTGTTGTACTAAAAGTTTACTAAATAGTAGGTCACATAGACTGTTCCGCCTGGTGAAACTAAGATGTTCGCTAGGAATAGCACCGCCGTGAAGCAAGTTGCTTCACTCGATCTTAGTAACGATATCTCGGTACGGCATGCACCGGCAACGCTCACGTCCTGAAGCGGAAACTGGACTCGTCTACAAATGCATCCCCCTATCTTCCCGGGGGGCGGGGGTCGAGACGTTGGGCCGCTGCTCGTGCATACCGTACGTTTGCATGTACGTTTGCAACTGCCGTTCCAATGTATGTGTAAATGTTAAATGTTATAAATTGTTTATTGTTGCCAATCGTGTTATTATTATTGTGTCCAAATTAATTTTTACTTTGTTAACATATCATTATGTTCGATTATTACTTTCCGTATTGCATTTATTTTTTATTTTATATATTTAATTCATGCTAGTCCAAATTTAAAAATGAAATTGTTTCATCCTTGTCTATTTTAAGGGACATTAAAAAGGGTAATAAATGAAAACGTTTTATCTTTCCGTTTTTAATCTGTGAGTTGTTTGTCCAAAAATATAATGTATACACAGCTATCAACACTTCAACAGCTTACAGAATTTAAAGTGCACTTCCTTCCTTCCTTCACCACTACAACAAACTACAAACGGCGTTCGGCCGTCGAGACACTCGCACGGGACACGTCTCACCGACAACACAACAAGATAACGACATTTGGACATTTATGGCAAAACGTTTACGATCGTTTGATCCTCAAGTTGTTTCAAGGTGGCTTTACATTTCCACGTACAGGTGACATGTTACCGATCGCTCTCGGCAATATTCGTCCTACGACTGTCGTTTCATTTTTATAAAGCCTCGTGTAGACTTGCACGCAATATTGTTTATACTATCAATCTTTACGCCACATTTTTTTTTATTTCATGCCAACAGAAACACGAAGATTGCCAAGATACGGTAATAATGGAAGCATGTATTGATGTCACATCACTTTTACGGGAAAACGAGCATTACTGACAAGTGTCAAAGAGTGAAATGGTGAGCGCGTGCGCGTGCGCCGACGGCCACCACAGCGCCGACTCAACAACTGACGAACAACCAACAACATGTCCGCTCCGGCGCACTCATTGTGTACAAACATGTTTAATAAACAAATGTCAACATGTAACATCTAACGCACCTCAGTTGATTACTAATCGTAACATACAACTCGAATGCAAATGCAACAATACCAGCGGTAAACAAAAATTAATATTTTTTCAGAAACAAAAAACACAAATCATACTTTAGTAACGCCACTCGGTATGTATTTTCGGTTTACAAAAAAAAAACAAATATTGAATAATCAATAACTTTGCTAACGCTGTGATCGTTCACCGCGTAACGAGGTTGGGGACTTGTGTTGTTATCTTATAAAACTTGTTTTTTTTATTTATATATTTTATACGTGACTGTACATTTTATGGTATAACAATGTTAACGCAGAAATGTTGTTAATTCAATTTAACGACAAAAAAAAAACTATTAACGCAATTCGACATCCGGTCGTACAAAATGAGGTTTCCGACAGCAGCAGAGACTTGCTGTATAATTACAATACACGGGAGACGAAGGACTGCGAGTTGCGCTTTAAGCAAATCTACACACGTCACCCTGTACACATCGTAGACAACGTGTTGCCGCGACCGGTAGGCCGATTTGAAGGTGTATGACAGCGGTACTAACATTCAAACATACAATTATAGTCCTCGACATTGATGTGATACATTTATTATACGTAACACAGTGTATTACTGACGTTGCCAAGTGTAAGACGATAAAAAGTATATTGATATTATATCTCATACACTGGTGATAAGAGAAATAAATTCACAAAATGATCAATTGCTCGAAACATAACTGTAAGGTGACATTTTCGAATTCAGTTTCAATAATTGTAAAAAAATATAGCGCCACGTCGTATTCGGCGAACACAGCGCCCTCTGCCGACGGACGAAATTACCATATCTAGATGTATTTAATTTAAAACTATTGCTCAAAAATACTATGAAACATTTTTATAATTAATGGCACTTCTAAATGTTTGTTACTAATCAACTATCTCGAAGGGTCGCAAGTAACCTTCGACTAGCAAAATACACTCTGTGCGGACAATGAGGTATGTATTCGAACGTTTCTAACATTGTCACAACTTGGTCTATCGACACTTCGTCTTGACATCCACGAGACGTGCCAGAATATCTCATATGCACAGTGAATTATATTCAATGTTATGTGTTCTAACGAGACAAGAGTCGCTCACAACCCACTACAAGGTCACGATTTACATTTGTTGAAACATGTCACGGCGTGTAAACAAATTAAGAAACCCACCTTTCGACCGTACCAATAGTTGCAACACTACCTGCCTTCTACACACTACACTCTAAACATAAATGCCCGAGACACGTGCGTGCCTATTCAATGTGAATAATTATCCGTTCCAAAATTCATTTAAACGCCGTGAATCAGTCAATCATAGAGCAATAGATTGCGTGTGAATATAATCTAATATATAAAAGTATAGTACAATTTAAGAGATGATCGTTTGAGATCCGAATACGAGGAACTTAAATTAACTACTAGAACCATCTCGTCGCTGAACACGCAGAAAAAATACATCAAACAAAACTTAAATACAATTCATAATATAATTCAGCAGTAACCAACGAACGGTAGGTACACATCGCGCGGCGCAGATCGTTACCATGGTGATCAGTAAACAATACGTGTTAGTGTGTACACACGTAGACAGACACGCTCACGGTAATGCTCGAACACAATCCCACTTGACAGTGAATGGCGGTGTAGCTTTAGATGGTACATTTTAACTTAGAAAAAGCCCATTAATTCTTTACTGATTTACACCTTTAACTCGAATTGTTGCCTTGTTTCTACCGCACCGCAACGCACGCGTCCGGACGACCACGGACGATGTCCTCCCACAGTGCGTAGATGCGACCATAGATTTTATTTTATATATATTATACTTATTTTATTTTCATTATATATTTTGAAATATCCCACATCACTAATTCGTCGGCAACTAAACCGCAACGAAGATCAAACTATATCAAAAAATATTACGTATTGAATCGTACTAATTGGTGGCACAGCACTTCAGTTCAGTTCGTAAAGACCAAATACATAGGAAGGCAGCCGCCCAATGTGTACACAATGTAAAACTATCTATCTACACAATCATAATAAAAATATTGTCATGTATTTATTATAGTACACTATAAAGTAACGTATATCTTTCGTTCACAAGCCGTCGTTTTATATTAGAACAATTGATTGAATAAAATATACACAGCACTGGCCCGGCGCGGCGGGGCGGGACGGGGCGGACGTCGGCGCGTCCGTCCGGACGTGCTCGGCCGACGTCGCCGGTCACACGGTGACACACAGACTATGTAAACACTCGCAGCACCCTCATAGTTTGTGGCTGGCGGTCGATTTGGAGAGGGTCCACAGTAAAGTATAATTACTAATGCACAATTATTTGTTTTGTTTTGTTTAAATACAGGATGTGTTAATTTCTGTTACAAAAGTCTTAAACACACACACAGCACACTTGCTCCCGGACTAGTTTGTATCTACCTACACCAACACCGACCGACGTCGTGGAGGCCCCGCCCGCGACGCAGTGCACGCCGCTCAGTTCACGATATGTATCAGCTTACACACGATCCAAAGTTACAATATACTAAATTAACAACTTACGTTACTACTTACTGTACCTATATAATAGAGGTAAACCCCCCAATACTCCACTCCGACTGCAGTCGACGCGCGAATGCATCTGAACAACTATTGGTGTCGATCAACATTTGGCTCGCTTCTACAATAAAGAAGCTCACTTCACAACGTATCAATGCTAATGCTAATAATGTCTATTGGAGTTCATTTCGTTTTTCAAATAAAATTTGGCACCTATGCGTTTAAAAAGCACCCAATTGTAAGCTACATGGGGTTGAAACAACTTCACGTTAGGCCCGTCTAGTGAACATTTTTACACACGCAGTGTTGCACAGCGGCGTCGCTCCGGTTGATCGGTTCATATGGAACGAGACGATTTGTTAAACACGTCCACATTGAAACACTCTGTCGATAACTAGTTATGTACATGCAATAAAAAATCATTTAACTCAAAATACTTCAGCGCACCGTCGACGGAGTGCCGGCACCTCCCAACGACGTCTATATCTGACCGTTTCTTATGTTCTTTGATGTAATTATTTTTAAAAACTAAAATCAAAACGTTTCCTGAACCATGTCAATTTTAATTGATAATCTATTCAAGAACGTCACCCGAATTATTGCCGCGTGAGGCGCTGGTACTTCGCCTTCGACGTAACGACTATGCGGCGTCGAATAGCATTCAGAACAATATTGAACTTGATAGTTCTATTCCGACATTTGTATAATACGGTTAATTCCCGCGGCCGTCGTACATCACTTAAGTAAATGGTTTTGTTACAATATTGTACAAAGTTAGATCGTTCCAGTACATCGAGATCGGGTCTACACAACGTCCGTCCCGACGACGCGACACCGGCGACATGCAGTTCATACCACTTCAAGTCGGTACGCGATCTTCAACTGGAACCAGCGGACGCCCCATACAACGAAACAGCAAGTTAAATTTGGTAAGGGTTCGCTCAGAAATGCAAACGACGACACTGTTCTGTGTCGGCCGGTGTGTACGCACATTCACTGTCACGTTCGGTGCGGCCCTCGAGAAACTTAGTTAAAATGTTATTACAACTCGGTAACAACGCGACCGACCGTAACATGACAAGTATACAATACGAGTGTTTTAAAATTGTTTTGTAGCAAATATATATGTGTGTGTATAGTGTTACGTACCGTTCGCTAAAAGTTCTGCTGCCGCTGCCGCTTGAGAGTGATCGCGTCGAGGATGGGGCGCCGTTTGCGGTCGTAGCGCGCGTGCAGCAGCTCGATCTCCGCCTCCATCTCGGCGTCCAGCCGCGCCATGCGCGCCTCCAGCTCGCTCGCCGACAGACACGCCAGCTGGAACGCACACCGGCACGCTGCGAGTTAGCACGACACGTGTGCGCGACGACTTGTGCCGTCCTACGCGGTTCGCTATATGCACGATTCGGGTGAGGTATGCATTAGCCACACCAGCTAGTCGATCTCCATTTGAGCAGACCCGAGTTGAAGCTCCACGCGTTGATAAATTCGTTTTTACTTTATCTTCACAACAAAAGATACAAATAAAAAAGAAATATATATAATACGATCGCGACATAAGTCGAATCTAAGCTTTCCAGAACCGGAAGGGTTTTAGTGGAGCTGGGAATTCCGGCCTCACCTGGAACCGGGAATTCCTAAGACTTTTAGGAATTACAATATCAAAGTAACATTTTTTAAATGCACGAAAAGTATTGATCAGAAAAATGAAAATCGAATTATGATTACTGATAATTTTAATAAACGTTACTTTTTATGGTTAAGAACATAAAATAACATAAATAATTTAGTAAAAATCATACGTTACACAAACATAAAAGCAACTAGCCAGCGATCACTAGATACTACACCACGAGACAACACCGGCAAATGTTAATGAAAATGAAATATAAGGTCCGAGCGCGCGACGCGACGCGCAGTGGGACGAGCTGGTGACGGACGCGAGCGATGCGATGGTATGTTATACGCATTATTGAGAACCTCAACTTCATAATAATACTGTTGAATAGTTACTTTGGCACTGTTCATGTTATTTTATCAATTAGTAGTGATTTAGTAACTAAGTATAACCGAAACAAAAGAGTCCCGAAAGAACTGGGGCTAGAAGCCTCAATCCCGATCCTGAAAATATTTACCAGTACTTGGATTTCCCGGTACATTCGGTTCCGGGAATTCACTACCGCAGCGCCACCTTAATTAATTATTAATCAATCTTAAACACATTGAATTATAAATGAATCAGTCCAGCCATTTATAAGTTCAGTCACATACGAATTTTATATAACAAAGATGTCACCACATCTGCCGCGCGGCTTGTATACTGTCTCGTCTCCTAATTGAATATGAAATTGATTTAACAAAAACAACATTCAACAATGTTAATATAGTTGGTAAACACTGAAGTGATCGAATGCAACTGACACTTGGAATCAACACACAACGAAAAATCAATCAAACATGATTGATCACTTCAGTGTACACTATTCTACTGTAAGATATTGCATTATGGATTTAATTACAATTACATTTACAGCCAGTTTTACAAATACAACATAATTACAATTAGTGTAAACTAGTAACCATGAAATACCTAAGCCCCGTAAGTCCGCATATTTTATAATTCATATTATTCGTCAGAATCATTGGATAATAATATTATAAATGGAACATGTCATCCACACATACTATGTAGAGTTGAAAATATACATTTATTTAATA
The DNA here is from genome assembly GCA_018251895.1 of Agathymus mariae mariae. Lineage (NCBI taxonomy): Eukaryota > Metazoa > Arthropoda > Insecta > Lepidoptera > Hesperiidae > Agathymus > Agathymus mariae. Next base: position 8,802 of record DWPT01001928.1, on the reverse strand, counting down.
TACAATAGACTGATCAAAGATAATAACTGTATTGTTCGGAAAATATAAATGTTAGGACATTAGTGTCAGTCGGTCAGTGAAAATGTACAAGAAAATATTATACATATTTATTTTAATGTTAGCCACAGCAAATTATCACACAGTTATATTATATTACAAAGTTAGTAATCGAAAATAAAGATTTGCTCCCCGGTGTCCAATACATAAATTTAGTAATTGCTTGAAACGACTTGTGCTCTTGAAGCTGACAACCCCGAATTTGCCAGTGATACCAGATACACGATATTTTACGCTAATACACTGTATACGCTGATTATTATATTTTTTAATTCAGTTCAACTGAGTAAATAAATGGTTTACGTCACGTGAAATATTTTTTGAAGCGTTTCAGCTTATTTCTAGTACAATTGCAGCAAATGATTAAAGTCGTATTATCAATCGACAATTTCAAAATACTAGGCTTATGTAGCCAATAGTGTTAGGTTAGACATAGAGGTACTCGTTTATTTATTTAAGCTTTAGCCACAGCGGGGGTAGTTATGTTCATCTGGCAACACTGCGCTCCGGCCACGTCTACTAGCCATGGTTAATAACAAGAGCCTGTGGGGGCGCTGGGTGCGGACTTACGGGGCGCGGGCCGCAGCGGCAGCAGCGTGACCACGTGCAGCTGACTTACGAATTCGAAGTTGCCCTCCTCCACGAACGCGCGCTGGAAACTCAGCGCGCCCGTCGCCTCACCGGCGCCCTCCTCGCCCTCCGCCCTGCAATACAGCAGTAAATAAGTACCGTAATTAGGTGCTAGCTTTAATTAAACTGAAGTACAATCCACATCGATTCAGTGGAAGGAAATTGAACGACCCAATAACAATGGCAAAAGCTATATCATTTATTTAAGTATACAAACAAGTTCATGTATATATATGCAAGCAACATTCCAAATTCAATCAGCGTGATTCAAGTGTACCACGGCGCCATCTGTTGTCGTATAGTGTGGTTAGTGGTGGGTGTGACCTGTGGTCGTCGTGGTCGCGGCGCGGCGCCAGCGTGCCGTTGAGCGCCGCGTGCCCCACCTCCTTCTTCTCGAAGTGCTCCAGGAACAGCGGCCGGTACTTCGGCCGGTTCGTGTCCATCGGGTCCGTGTCGTGCCCTGCGCCGAGTTCAACCATCGATAATTATTTCGTGAGATTTTCATAAGGAAATAAAACTTTTTGCCGTTTGTACAGTGACAGTAGAAACAAATCATAGCACTTTTACCCTACGATTCCGCACGGTGGTGCTGCATCGAATGGTTCTATTGTATTCTGACTACAAATTGATAGATATCACGGCCTATCTGTATAATTATAAAAATCAGTGGATGCAGTTCAGAGGGATGAAACAAAATGGCGACCGTTATATAAATTATGATCCGTATGATGCCACTCACTCTTCATGGTGGCGAGGTCGGGGCCGGGCTCGTTGATGACCATGGTCCCGAGGTCGGCCGCCAGCTCGGCCGTTCCGTCACGCCCCTCGCGCCCCTCCCGCCCCGGCACCAGCGTGCCAGCGTCACGCTGCCGCATCGTCTCCTCCGCGTACCCCTCGCCCTGCACCGGCGACGAATAACACTATCATGACTTAAATCTATTGCAATAAACTTGTGGGCTGGTGTATGTATGGGTGTGGCCGAGTGACGGTGTGGTATTCACAGTGTACAGTGTACAATATACACTATATTGTAGTGTGTAGTGTAGTGTGTGACGGGTGGCGGGTGGTGCCGTACCGCGGCGAATGTCTTGGCGTTGTTGGTGTTGGTCGCGGCGCGGAAGGCCTGACTCTCGCGGATCTCGCGCGCCTCCGCGATCATCGTGCTCAGGATGCTCGGATGCTTCGCGTTTCCTGCAACATTATATTTTTTTCAATTATTCTTTTCCCTGTTAAGTTTCCCTCCTCGTGGTGCATCCTACGGACAATGGCACCAGATCCCCTCCCTGTTAGAGATAGTTGGTTTCTGCACCACCCAATTTAATATCATACTACTCTTGTTCTAAAATCAAATAATAGCTCCGATGCCACACTTGTCTTTGGGCGGTACTGATCACTTGCCAGAAATATCACCTCTCTGGGTGTCGGTGAGAGTATTAATAAATGAATTATAAAGTTTTATATAACAATGTTATATAAGGAAACATTCTATCACTCATATCATTATATCTCATGTGTATTTCATACAATAAATGGGCTTCAAATTGAAGGCAATCGAAGCTAGGAGTTGGCCAGTCTTATTTTACAATTAACATTTACAATGAAGTATGGATCTAGTGAGTATTAAAATTGTTTGGGGGTTTGATTCTGCTCTGTATAGATAAAATGCCAAAACCTTTAAAATTTAATTTCTCACAATAAAAATGGTATATCTGACGTACCCTCTCAAAACTCACATCAAACTAAATTTAATCCATTAATCAGTATGCATATGTGGGGTTATATTACCAAGCGCGTCGTACTTAGCGCCCCTCCTCCTTAAGGGAGATCGCATCAGATGAAGTTTTAGAGGCCATATGGCCAAAACCAACCTCGGGTGGTGTTTAGTGGGTAGACCCCTAACTTTATCGGAAGTCCCACATAACCAACGCAGCCGGCTGCGCTGGTATGCATAAGCAGTCACCACCCCCGGCCCGCGCATCTCCGGAGGGTAGTTAGTTCGGGCGCAAAAAAGAGCGTCGTACAGTGAGCATAGTATCTATATTGTACTCTTTAATACTTGCTCTAATCCGAGCGTTCTACTGTGTGTGTACGTGAGCGATTGTCATAGGTGTCATAGCCAGCTGGTTTACTGTTCACATATATTATTAATGTGAATATTTTTATCATTTTAATAACAAAAACTTTCGAGCATGCCGAAAAATATATATATATAATAAATAGTTTTTTTTTATTCTAACAGTATCAATAAACAAACCCAACAATTATCCTATTCCTGATAGTCTCCATTCGTCTCATTCTATTAAAATGCAATTTTCTAGAAGTTTCACTTGTACCGTGTGTGCACCCCTCTACGCATCTCTTTCTTACAATAGACACCGACTACAGGTCGATGTACCACTTGAAGCCTCCGCAATAACACAACTTCCAGTGCTACCTACAGTAATGTTAAGTTAAAAAGTTACTTATTAACTTACTTTATATAAAAATAATGAAATAAAATTCACTTACCTATAAACTTACCTATGAACTCGTGCGAAAGCAGGAACTCGGCCGTGGCGCGCTCGTCCGGGTTCTTCACCAGGCACTGGCTCACGAAGTCTATAAACTCCGGCGACCACTGGTCCGGTTCTCTGTGAATCATTAAATGACTTGATACAATACAATACATAAACGTTACCGCTCACACACTCGCCCTCACGCATTAGCATTGCCAGTGTCCAGAGTAGGATGGACATGAAGAACAAACAACTGGAACAAACATCTGTCAGATAAATGCATGCCCGGCCCAGATTCGAACCTGGAACTTTTCATTCGCCCTGTAGACTCCTTAGTAATAAGCTTAAACAACAAAATAGATCAAATTGGTAACGCGGAATGAAGAGAATTATATTCCACTACAATAAAAACACTATTGTATTACATTACAGGACAGGTATACAGGAATAATAAATAATGGGAGCTGTTATCGGCCCGAGTAATTTTTTCCAGACTCGCTAAGGGCAGAGCTAAATAAAAAATAGAACAAGACAAACGGATAAAGGTGTAAAAAGTAGTGTCGAGTCAGTTCGTTACCTGAACGACGGCGGCGGCTTGGTCGGTATCATGAATATGGCGCGCATGGGGTGGATGTCGCCGTAGGGGGGCTTGCCCTCGGCCATCTCGAGCGCGGTGATGCCGAGCGACCAGATGTCGGCCACGCAATCGTAGCCGATCTCTTGGATCACCTCGGGCGCCATCCAGAACGGCGTGCCGATCACCGTGTTGCGCTTCGCCATCGTGTCCTGGGAACCGCCGCTCTATCATTTTCCAGGGTCGTTCGCTCGGCATGCGAGACGCCTACTGAGTACCGATAGTAATCGGTAGTTTTTATCTGGCTGCACATAATCCTTTTAGACATTGCACACTCCGACAGCACTCCTTAAGGCGCGACACGTACAACATAACGATTGTACGATCACAAAAGAATGATGTAACTTCGTTGAAATTCTGTCATGTGACTACGGTAGTGATAAGTTTTTGCCTCATGCCTGGGAGAATTTTATAAAGAAAATACTTAAAATATTCTCCATATCGCAATCTAACACACACACACACATACACACATGTTGTAATTGTAACATTAAAGTTAAAACACGACCGAAGTTCAACTGTTACATAAGTTTACTATAAGTCATAATATTTGGGAAAGATGTTGCCACGTGCCGTTAGGGAGACTAACCATACAAGTGTTGGCAAGTTATTCAATCAACTGAAGACTGTTAATTATAAAATCAAGTTACTATTCGATGAGTCAAGAACAGTTTATATCTATCTACGACTACGATTCCAATCAACTATCTCACCGTTAGTTGTCCAGCGACTCCAAAATCCGCTAGCTTAGCGTGACCCTCGGTGTTGAGCAATATGTTCCCGGCCTTGATGTCCCTGTGTATCTTTCTCCGCCGGTGCAGGTACTCGAGGCCCTTGAGTGTGTCGCACAGTATCGTCGCGATCTCGTCCTCCGACAACGTTTTCTTTCGTAACCGCATAATATCTGACACCGAGCCTGCCCCGCAATATTCCATAACTATCTGTGGATCGATAGATATACTGCGATAATAGATGATATACTCTGTACAACTAACAATCCGTAAAATCCAATTTAAATTGAATTACTAAAATAACACCCAAAACACGAAACTATTTCCGTACACCGTGTTCACTTAATGACTGTCCAATTCTAACGGAACAGAATCTGTTAATAGTTATTTTTATTGGTTCATTTAAAATACGGCCGAACGCACGAAGTTTTATAATTTTATAGCTGCAACATATCATTTTAGTCACGAAGGGGAAGGAAACGACGCGACACGACGGCGTTACATTCCCGATTATTATCTTGTAGGAAAAAGGCAAAACGAACTTCGACGCCGCTCGCCGCGGACGGCCAGTCTGCTGTTTTCATAAATAAATAACAGTTGCATTTTCAGACTGGCTCAACGATTAATATAATGTACTTCTAAGAATGGCGTGCAATAGAAAATCGAATATAATATAAAAATGCAGTATGAGAGCTAGTTGATTTGATGATTCTGGTGTCGCGGAATTTGTAAAACCGACATATATGCTGAATAAAACATTCATAGAGCAAAGACTCATTACTGAGAAGGAAACGCGGAAAATAGTCCAGGATCCAAATAATTCGGGTCAGGATTTAAGCAATTCAAATCAGGATCTTAACAATTGATCCTACTCCCACGAATGAAAGAGTACACAAACGGCTACCATTCAGTGGCCCACAACTCATAATAAAGGAGACAATAATTCGGTATCTGATATCAGCAGGTACTCAGAGTTGTCAGTAAATATGGAGACGTTCACGGAGCTTGTTGCAAATTTACATCACACCACCGAGCAACGACCAGTGTTTCTAGTTTTGAATCATGAATAAATACATCAGTGATTTTGGCCCTATTAAATGGGCGATATTTAAAAAAAAAAGCTACGGGATTCATAAAACGAGTTTCAAATGTACATTATGAAGACTTATAAATAAACCAAATGTCAAATTACAGTACAATATATTTTGTTATTATCACTTCGTCATGTTTGGATAATCAAAACACTAACATATGAAAGAAGTGATTTCTGTCCGACACATTAAATTTTATTAATTAGACAATCTAAAAAAAAATAATTTGATTTATCAATTTAAAGTTAAAAATATTATATAGAAGTTTAGAATAACAACAACCGAAATGTGGTCAGATTGTCGGACTCACCCATAAATCAGTATTTTTGAAGTAACTGCCGTAATATTTGACTACGTAGGGGCTGTCGCACTGCTGCATGATAGAGATCTCTTTGATGATCTCCTGCAGGTCCGTGTCCACCGGCACCTGCTTGATCGCGAGCACCTGCCCGCTTTCCTTGTGTAACGCCTAGAACACAATAAAATACCAAGATTGTGTAATTAAAGATGTCCAAGTTAGAACGAGGCAGAGTACAAACCTTATATAGAAGTAATTTACCGCCGATTTTGCACGATCAAATGGAATTACTTCGACTATGTGAGTAACTCAATTACATGAGTTTGATAACGAATTCCATAAATTTAAAATTAAAACAATTAGTATCGACAAGGAAAATTCCCAATGGATCTTTAATAAATAAAAACGCATCTATTGCCGGCTTTTAAAACAACAATAAATCCCCATTGAATCACAAAGCGTTCACACCTCACTAAGTCCCGTTTATATTTTATTTAGTAAACTTCACAACTCCAGTGAAAATCGTTGACAATCAAAAAAAACGACATCGCGGTCTTCGCGGGTCGATAATATTTTTTTGTAAAGATGTTATGGATATGAAATTTCGGATCTAGATACGGCTACGGGTATTTTACCGGTTTTGGTTACGGTTACGGATATAAAATTACTTGAGATTATCCGATTGTTTCGGATCATTTCAGATACAGACATTAGATGATTTAAGACGTTTAAAAAATACGTATTTACAAGGTAAACAGTTTGGCTTTCTTTCTGGGTAGGTATTATTTAGTATTGTAATCATGGAACAACTCCTTAAGAATTAATATAATAAAATAATACGTTTATCAGCTCAAACAGCGAAAACCTGTTATAACGTGTTTAATTAAGCCTTAGCCCCAATCCGAAATTATGCGAAACTTTTTTATCGGATTCGGTTTACGGAGCTCCATACATCACAATTTTTTTTTCTACTATATTTCAATGTCTTCCGACACTATTGCTATGGATATGAATTGTTTATGTAAATACAAGTAATGTCTACAAACATATTTAACGAAAAGATGTTTCGTGAATCACATTTCAATATCTAAATCCGGCAATAATTCATATCCTATTAACTTTAGTCACATTCCTTATACCGAAGGCCGACCTGATCAATTATTCAAAGAGCTCTAAGGAAAAATCGGAAAAGGCAGTCTGCGAAAACAAAACCATGCAAGCGATACATAGAGCGCGTCGAGTAAACAAAAATAAAAGTTACAGAAAATTGGCTCGTATTTTTCTGTCTGTCTGTCTTTGTCTGGCAAAATCGAGTTGGCTGCAAGCGTTTCATGTGCTTTACTTGAAACGTATCTCTCACAGCATTAATAAAGTCATTGGTTTATATGAAGGAAACGTGCAACTGGAATGATGGAATCATAAGCGTGCCGGGATGTTTAGGACGCGCAATCGCAATGCGAAACATTTGAATAGTTCAATGTGTGCGTTTATGTGTACGGTAAATGAGACAGAAGATTTTCTTTAGATTCGTATATTAGGAATTGGCTTTCGCTTCACTAAAAGAAAAACACTAACGGTTTTAAGAGCGAAGGCCAGATCAATTATAGATCACCTCTAAAGTAAACCAAGAACACCATAAAATAACACTTAAAATTTAAATCAATGAAAATAATGTATTTTTATTTAACAAAGACATTTATTTAACATTTGTATATTTTAATAGATCAACGTTTTTGACTTTTCCTGTTTGGCAAAATGTTTATATTAATTATACATTACCGTGTAAATTTATTGCCCTCATTAAATATTATAACTTTAAAAAGTCATGATATTGTCGTTGGCATTATGGACTTCTTTTTAAACCGTCGAAAGACGCGCTATAAAAATCTTGTTAATCGAAATCCGTTTAAAATATCACATAAATAATTTGTCGATCGTGATCCACTGCTTATTATTTCATACGACATCCATCGTTATCGTAATCAATTAATTACCATAAGTGATCATCGGGAAAAGAACCGAGTACACGTACTCGTGCGCCACGTTCGATTCTATTACACGAAGGACCTAACTTCTGGTCCAAAGATTAAAATAGTATTGTTGTCAAACTGGTCTTTGGAAATTTTCGTATCAAAAGCGCTACAAACGAGAAAACGAATGAAAACTGCAGAACTCATCAACGGCACATTGTTTCTTGGCGCAGTGCAATCAGCAAACTAGCCTTATTTAAGAGTAATGCTGTTCCTGCAGACACATTTTTTTGAATGGATTATTTTATGTTTTGCAGAGATTTGCTTTACAGAGAGTACCCAATATATGCGCTTTATTGCCTTTTATTCAGGGAGAACCAACGAGCATACTTTTCCATTACGGAGGTAGCGAGTGGCATAAAGCTATTTGCAGCCCACAGCAAAGCACGAATATCTACTTTGGAGCTACGAATACTACTGGAGCATACTCATTCTTGTTGCTCCAGTGGGTATTGGAAGAGGTTATAGTGGCCAAGACAAGTAAAGAATTCTTATGGCCTGGACCCAACTGATTAACGGTGGTCAGCGATCACTCATACAAATTCCAACCGCGTCTGCGTTAATCAACTCAATATATCGCTATCGCATCCATTACATTAATTTGAAACTACAATTTGCCTTGTTATTAATCAGCGGAATGATTCAGAAAAACAAAAGTAACATTGCATCCCACAAATAATAATCTGAGTTGTCGTATTTTCTGTTTTCACTTTGATATTGTAACTAAATTTATGAGTAGAGTACCTCACATTATAATATACTTTATATGAAGCCTGCACGTTTACTTAATCGTTCGCAACTGATTGCAGCGCCTTTATGAGAGATTCCAACAAAAT
>DWPT01001927.1:0-17290 GCA_018251895.1 Agathymus mariae mariae | reverse complement strand
CGCTGGTCTCTGGGTCGCTGCCCTTCGACGGCTCCACGCTACGGGAGCTGCGCGAGAGGGTGTTGCGGGGGAAATACAGGTGCTTACTTATGAATATTATCAACGGCATCGAGATCAATTCCATCGTGAGCGGGACCATTCTCATCATCATGACCGGCATCATTGTTGACATGAGCGCCGTGACCTTCTGCGTCTTCAACATAACTTATTGCCAGTGCTAGGTTAATGTTGTTCGTACTGAGAGGTGTTAATCTTATTGTGCATACGCTAAGTGAGGTTTAGCTTAGATTGAGGTTTAATTGTCTTGTCTAGTGTTAATAATTCACACATCTTCGAGAACTTGCCATACTATATCGTTCATAGATGAAGATGTTCATAGAGTATGCAAATTTCTTGTAAGTTTATTATTTAAAAATTTACACATGTTTTGAAGCAAAATAATTTATTTATCTTGATTCAGAAGCGTTAAGGGTCCCTGGTTTGATTGATCAGAAGCGTTAAGGGTCCCTGGTTTGATTGATATTAAAGTAGTATCAGTTAGTGTGCGCTCCTCTGACTCACATCGAAACAATAATTACAATGTTATTATGAAAACTTCGATTTGTTGCTCGGCTTTTTGTTCTTTTTTAGGATTAAAATTAATGCGGACAGTACAAACACTTATACAAACAGTTAGCAATTGTGCACACATCAAAACAGTACATCCGTAGTGTGCGTAACTTGTATAAAAATTTCACGTCTGCTCTATAACTTGCAGAATACCGTTCTACATGTCGACCGACTGCGAGAACCTTCTTAAGAAATTTCTGGTGCTGAACCCCGCGAAGCGAGCGTCGCTCGAGAGCATCATGCGCGACAAGTGGATGAACACCGGCTACGAGGAGGACGAGCTTCGGCCCTACGTGGAGCCCCAGCAGGACTTCAAGGATCACAAGCGGATAGGTCAGTTGTTTGTTGCACTGTGGATGAGTGCAAGAAAGGGAGAAGGCACGGAGGAACGAAATATTAATTCGAGGAATTTAAATATTAAATTAAAAACTTAAATGGATAAATTAATTAAAATATAATCACCTTAATAGATACTAACAAATTGTAATGTATCCTCCGAGAAGGGTCTAAACTAGGCGTTTCAGTTCAGTGTCGGTCAGCGTGGTGGTAGCTCGGTCGAGTTCTTGCTTTTAAACGACAAGATGTGGGAATTTAGTGAATTTTCTATCTACCTACATAATATTCAAAGGCATATAATGCATTACTACATATGATTGTAGTACGCTTAAGGTCTTTGTAAACGTGGACCTGCGCGTGCTAGCTTCTTTGGCGAATATAATGTGCGACAATAGCACGACACACAGGAACTTCAACATTTTGGGTACAGACAGATGTCATGCTTGTTCATTAGATGTAGCTAGTTTGTTATTTATTGTGGTAAACCCGCAAAGTATACTACCGTCGGGGACTTGATGCGCGACTAATGGATGCAGACTCGGCGTGAATATACTAAAGAACTGATAACATTTTTGTTCATTAGAAAGAAAGAAAGAAGAAAATCAATTTATTCGTAAAATAATGGCTGCAACACAAAATGCACATTCCTAATACTGATACTAACCCGACCACAACAGCGACGTAAACTATTATTCCACGATCCACCCGGGCTAGTTACAGTAGGCACATTGGGCGGGGTCAATTGTGTGGAATAAGACTTCATTTCATTTTGATAAAATAAAGAAATAATGACAAGCTAATGACGTAATGTACACCTTACTTGTAATTTAGTATGAAATGCAAAAAAAAAAAATTGGTACTATAAATTAAAAAAAAAAAACTGTTGATATGTATACATACATAATTTAATTTAAATGTGAAAGTAGCGTGTATCGAAAGATTGAATTTTTCTCGCTGAGTTATATCAAAGTTTATATCAATAGTATTTGGCTAAGTGGAATACGATAAATATTATACATACATTAGAGCGGACTTAGTGATATAAATATAAATGAATGATATAAAATCGGTTGCAATAAATATGTCTAACGTGTTTTATGTATTTCATGCGAACAACGTACCGGTCACAGCGCAAGTTGGTACGTGACACAGGACCACAGCTGTGATAAACATATTTTATATACGCGTATGTTATATAACAGTAAATTGATTACAAATAATAATAAAGCAAATATTCATCCGGTAAAAATATTAAAAACAATTATAGTGTTGTATACGTGAGATTAAAAAAATATATACCGATGTCGTAATTCGATTTTTGTAACGAAACAATTGGTGCGCTGGTGTGTGGTGTATTACGAATTACTATATAACAATCGTTGTAAAATATGTTTGTTATCAATAGAGGTCCATATAACGTGAAATAATTCATATCGATATTGTGTTCGTTTGTTCGTTGTAGTGATGAATGGGTGTAAAGTTACAAATTCTGTCTTGTTGTACGTCTCTCTCAGTGTGATGCAACACGAGATCAACACACGTTTGTGGTAGCTTCTTGCCGTGTGATCGTAACGATGCTGGTGTATGATATTGTATTTTTTAAAATAAAATACTTATTATCTGACATCGATGAGACAGAATTTTTATTTTTCTTTGTTATATTTTTTTTTTCGCCTTTTGCATGTCTTTTTATTATTATGTATTGTGTATTATTATTTGCTGTTAAATATTTTATTTTAAAATGTTTCAAATTGTCATAAATTGTATTTTGGTGATGCACTCTTAGAGTCATATTACGTTAGTAGCGTGCCGACCTGTTTATAGTTTTTGCTAGGTATTGAGAAATTATATTAATTTTTGTGTTATGGAAGTAGCAAAAGGGGAGTGCGGTGGCTTGAATTGGTTTGGTGTGCTAATGGAATTTCGTTGACTTTGGCGATCTTTTGCAATTGACTACTTAATAACAAAAGTGGAGTTGGACCGATAACGGTCAATATCCGGTTACTTTTCTTATGTGGATTTATATAGAGTTTGGGAGAAGCCATTGGTATGTGACTGCAGCTCCTGGACTATATTTTTGTATAATTATATTTTTATATTATAATATTATTTCTTGGAAAACGGTTGTATGACACACAACAACATTACTTTGCAATGTTATAATAAAATATAGTAGAATGTATTCATGACAATTCGGGGTCTAGTGATTCTAATTTAAGCTGAATTTGCTATTAAGGCCTGAGGATTGCAATCACTTAAAATACGTATAAATTGATATTGTAGATGATTGAGGCAGTGATACGATAAGCCTTGCCGTTTAAACCACAGACAATAAAACAAAGGCAATTTGCCGCTTATCTTTTTATTACCAAAAGCAAAACGCGTATTGAAAGAAAAAAATGCATTTATTCACAACTTGTACAACAACACTGTTGCTGCCTTACTAATATTATCTTCACATCTAATAACTCGCTCCTTTAAAGCAGTTTGACATAATTATATTGTTTGAATGCCGTAGTAACAAGAAGTGGAATATTTAAAATATACTCACGACATTTGATATAATCCAGGCACAGAAATTAATAAATTTCAATTTGTACATTATAATTATTATTTCCACCAAGAACAACCGCAGTTAAATAAACTATGCGTGTGTTAATTCGGCACTGTCGTTGTTAATGTGTTAGCCATTTTATATTTGGACGTCACCTGCTACAGTGTTGTTACTGTGATTGAAACTAAGAAAAGATAAATTTATTAAATTTTAACGTTGCTCTGGAAACTGTGCAGTACCTAAAACAACCAGCTGTTGTTTGTAATCCGAACGAGCTCCCATCAAATACTGACCGGCGATATGTAATCATTCCAAATATCTACCCGCTCCGGTGACCCACTGCACACCGTCAAGTGACCGACCGCGCTCTCCCGTTTGCCGCGCTCCCGAACGTATCAGACGGAGATTGTTGTGTTGTCGTGCGTCACTTCACGTCGTCCGATCACATCCGATACCGTTTCAACTTAGCATTCGTCCGCGGCGAGTTGCCCGCGTCATCGACTACATGTTTAGCGCCAACCAGCATGCGGCCAGTGTTGTGATCAATGTTACAGAATACGCTGTACTGACAGATATTCATGTGTTTTGTTCATGTCAATTTTGTTCACGTGCATTATTAAATAATAATTTGTTCAAATCACTCTTACTCCGAAGGACAAAAGAAAGGTACGGATTACATGATACGTAATTATAATAGTATATTATTTCCCATGACATATCATAGAAATGCTTTAAGTGTTTATATGTGACCGAGATAGCACCGTCGTTGAGTTAATTGATATATAGTGTTTTTATAGAGTTTTTGTGTTTTATAGACAAATGCTAAGTTGAATTTGAACTATGAATTAGACGTGATATCTATTCATGATATGTTTCAAAGCATGCCGCTCCATCCATTAGAGAATTCATGCATTTATTTAAGTTTACTTAAAGATTTGTATCACTAATAGATCATCCAATCGAAAATTTTGACGTGACCTATTGTATCTAAATGGATTAGATTACGCCATAGTACGTAATACGTGATGTGATGATGAAGTTTGTTTATAGGTAGATTTTATTAAAAAAGTTTAGATATAATTTTTTGATTCAATTATTTTCTTATTTCGTCTAGTGCATAATTGCATAGGTTATACATAGATAATATTACAATAATACATAATATTTATTCTTCTTTGGATTTATACAAGGGTATCCCAATTTAGATTTTATTAGATTAGTGTATGTGGATAATGCGCGATTATTTTTAATTGTTCATCACAATTACACATGGCGAACATGTCATACGAGTGCATGCAACGTATTAACGTTTATTAAAAGCAACTAAAATAATGATATATTAACTCGACACACGCTAATTTTATAACAATAATATGTAGTATATGTGTTTATTCCGATACCCTGACGGTGTGTTGACGTCGCGTGTGTCGTGTGTCGGCGGCCACACTGAGCAGTACACATTTGGTGTTGCAGAGGCGCTAGTGTGCTTGGGCTACAATAGACAAGAGATCGAATATTCGTTAGCGGAGGCGAAGTACGACGACGTATTCGCTACGTATTTGCTGCTCGGAAGGAAAAGCACCGACGTGAGTATGATGGTTTAAATGCTATTCAATAATAATGCTCGCGCAGCGCGCCGATGTCTTTGTTACTAAATTATTAAACTTCCAAAGGGGACTGAATCGCAAATCACTATCAGGTGAGATTTTAGTTAAGTACATTTTTATGAGTAAGAAGAATGAAAGTATTATTAAAACACATTCCAAAAATATAAACAATAAAAAACAAAAACATTAAAACACTAAGAAAGCAATAACAATTTTTTTTGTGTATTGTTCAATTGCTCGATTTATGGTTATAATTAGTAAATAAGGTTTTTGCAGTACAGAAATGTTCGTACGGTCCGAATTAAAATCTTTAAGCGTCTGTCTTTCAGCGTGCCGAGTATATTACAAGAACAAGTGGCGTTCACCGTTTTTTCTTCGCAATGTTAAATCACCTTTTAACCTTAAAGCAAATTTTACAAAAATTACAATTTACAGAATTCCTAAATGATTAAATGATTTCGAATTTTACAAGAGATTAAAAAGGTATGTGCTATGATTTTGTAGCCGGAATCGGATGGTAGTCGATCAGGATCGTCGCTGTCGCTAAGAAACACGACCGCGCCGGGCCAACAGCAGCCGGCGTCGCAGACCAATGCGCACTCAGGTAAACTGTACATTCCGCACGCACGCACGCACACTTTCACTTACATATCGTGATTCTAAATATACGATGCTAAAAAAGCTAATATTTAATTCTGAATCGTGGAACATTTTTGATTGATTTGTGCTTAATATAAGCATAATGCTATATGCTCGCTAACCAATAATAATATATAATCAGTGGTTAGCTCTGTTTTTAAAATAGATAATTACGGAGAGTCACTCCGGTGAAAAGAGGTCGACTCAAAAATCTAAGCGTAATTATCTCGTGTATGGTAAACAGGCATTGCCAGCAGAAGATGGGTTAATCAAATATTAGCCAATAGTTTAAGCCAAGTTTAAGCCAATAGCCAATAATATGAAATAAAATGGCGTTACGGCCTCCTATATTTATTTTGAAGCGAATAAATAGTACTCAGTTCTGATGTTTTTAACATAAACAAAAAATTCGCGTAATGCATTTTTTTTCAGTAGGGTGTTTTTATCAGAATTGACCTTTGGCTCTTTTGGCATCGAGCCATAAAATTATACTTAAATTAATTATTTTATGATATGTATGTTTATATCGATATTTGTCGTCGTTCGTATGTTTGTCATTTGACACTTGTTCATTTTTTATACATATCTCTATATGTCGTCGTAGATAGGTATATTTGTATATATTCATACATGGGCATATCTACGTCATTTGTCAAATCGAATCGAATTTTATTTTTAATAGTTTGGTTGCATTAATTCAATTTTAGTCGTCCGTTTTGCCAATATAGCATGCGAATTAAATATATGAATGGAATGTACTTTACACGTTTTCTAAAACACTCAAATTAAACGTATTTATACTACTTACAACTACGTATGAAAAAGGTTTAAACATTCGACTTGAAATACAGAACGATATATGCTGAACCTTGTTTTCATTGCTCAACTTGTTTACTATTGGAATTAATGTCGATACAATAAACTGGTATTTCTCATTGTAAAGGTTCATTTATTCATTTTTATTTAGTGTGTTATGAATCATCTCATAAATGAAAATAAGTAAAATTTATTATAATTGCATTCTGTATAATTTTTGTGACGATTGGATTCGATTGAATAGTCATCTGTAGTAGTTGAAGATATGTCCATGGATACATCGATAAATATATTATTTGATAGTGTTCAATATATTATGTTTGTTACGAATATTTTTATATGTGATTATACTCGTCCCACTGCCCCTCGTAGTGCCACGTAGTCCCTTGTTGTAGTTACTTGTTAGTAATCAATCTACTACACTAAGTCCAGTACATGCATACGATGCTGTTTACAGAGAAGCCAAGTTGCAACTTGTCTATATCGGTAGTTATTTATACATTTTACAAGGCGAAGTAATACGTGTATTGGCATCTCTATAAAAGCTCCTTTGATTGTGCTCATGCGTTCTTCAGTTCCTATATCCTAGGTTGTGTTTTATAACGTTTACATACACATTTTATAGAATATTATTTTCACCGACGTACATTTTACATGTGATGTAACAGTTGATGTATCTACATATATACACACATAGTCATGTTATCAGTTCCGTCATCGAATTATATTATAGAAATTTAAGTAGAAAATTCTTTATATTTATATATTAATTTCTATACACACTTTAAAAGACTCCAATATTAGGAATAAGTTTAACAGCACACAGTCATTTGTATAATAATGTAATTTGCTTGGGTTGTCATATAAATCGAACCAGTGCTTAGGGCAGATAGCGAGAGGCCTAGCTTTTATCTAACTGGGTCGCCTTTCGGCGTTGTCGAGTTTCATTGCTGCATAATAATAATAAATATGCTATTAAAATAGAAGTACAACATACAAATCTGTCCGTTTTTTATATTGGCTTGGAGTTACAAGGAACATAATTCTATATGCTGGCTAAATCTTTGCAAACTTAACAGACAAAAATTGAAGCTAAAAGTCCCTTTAGAAGACTTGTTAAAAAAATAATCGCTATTCCAATATATAATATTATTAATACAAAAAAGACCGGCCTCAAGAAAAGCAACTAACGAATGGAATTATGTCCTTTTAGCTCCACGTCAAAGTTAACGCTTATTATTTTCACGTTACGTATCGTACACCCGACACCACTACTAGCGTCGCCTTTAGTTACAATTGGTTTGTTGAAGTTCTAGGAGTGATATGTATACTTTGGGGGTAGCCTAATGTTGAGTAAGGTTCAAGTCATCACATTTGAAACGGTATGTCTAAATGGAAATATTTGTTTAAATAGTTTCTATGTCGTATTAATTGTTATTAGATACCGGTGAAAAGTTTTGAACTTCTTTTAACGGCAATTTTGTTAATTGATTCAATTTATAAATTATCTATCATTGACATAATATTATGTAAAACGGTTTTTTTTGTAATTCATAGTAACTTTTTATTTTATTTTAAATAAATACCGTTAATTTATTATTCACTAATAATCAGAGACTTATGTGGAAGTCATTGATTAATGGTCAAATGGTGAAATCGTGTATTTTTATCTTATTTTCTTCCTTTGTTTATCTCCAATAGATTTGTCTCAGTTTGAAGGGGGAAGATGCCCCTGCCGGCGGTATTCTCGTTCTAACTTTACAATATACTATCGGCCAGTCCTTACTTCGTTCAGGGTATACGAATATATATAATCATGGGCATATTATGTTATATATATATATGACTTGCATATATAAATTGTGTAATTAAGATTTATGTTGATGTATGTTGACTAGTGTTAATTTTTACTTGTACAATAGGATAGGTCTTGTTTAAAATTCGAACATCAATTTCATTACGCATTTTATGTATATCGTGTCGTATCTATGTATTTATCGTGCTGCTCGCCTTTAGTTCTGTTTACGTTTTTGCGTATCGTTTAACTCTGTTAACATTTGGTTTAAAGGTGGTTTGTTAGATACGGGTAGTTCTAAACATTGTCTAGGTGTGGATTATTTAGTTGTTAAAACAAACGGTGGCGCACACGTAGTATTCGTTATATATATCGTGACGTTGGGCGCATCGAGCTTCACGACGGATGTCGTGTCGTACCGTGACGTAACGTGACGTGCCGTGCGACAGGGTGCGGCTCGCCGTCGCACCGTGGCGTGCAGCGCAGCATCTCCGCGTCCGCGCGTCCGGCCGCCTCGCGCCGAGCCTCGTCCGGCGCTGAGGTGCTGCGCCCTCAAGGTAACGAGGAGGAGGGGGCTTTAGGACTCCGGCGCTCTATGGTGACCTAAAGCAGGGGTTCACGTGCGGAACTTGTTGATATTTAAACAAAAAGCGGGAGAGAGGGAGAGATAAGAGAGCAAGAGAAATAAGACTAGCATATGAATTTGAGTTATAGATAGTTATAACGAAAATTATGTATCACACTGACAGACGAGGTACTGGCTTCTGTTATTTATTCTTATCATTCATCTATTGATTGAATCCAAAAGAGAGACAGGGAAGAAAGACAGAGATAAATACATAGGATAATGAAAGCAACAGATAAAAGTTCGTTTGAAATTATAATTGCTGTAGTAAAGAGAGTACACAGTGGCCCAACACATATTAAGCGGTCACAACGCCCAACAAACCAGGAATATAACGTGCGGACAGGTTGCTGCTGTCACTCTCCCCTCCCCGAGTTCAGAAGTTCAAAATGTAATGTAAGCGTGTAGTCTTTGTACACGTCACCCATTTCTTGATTGTGACACTCCCGTCCAGTACTACCTGCAAACCGCGACCTTCGATCTATCTGTTTTAGTTATTGTATTTGCATGGTTAAGTGGCGGCTTTGGAGGTTCGGTTTTTTTGGTTTGCTTTACGGTTCTGTGCTTTTTATTTTATTTTGTATCTTTCGCTTTTGAAAAACTCAAGTAATGTGAAAAAAGCTTGTTTGGATTTCAAAGTGTAGTATGCACTTGTATTAGATGTATTTTGAGGTGTTTGTGACCTAAATCAGCCGGTCTATAAATTGTTAAGGTACCATCTATGTTAATATACGTGATATTTGATCGTATCGTTTACAAAGTTACATGACTTTGTGTATAACAATATTTTAATAAAATTTCATCGTAGGCTGCTTTAGGTCACCTTGTCGTAATAATAATATGCATGCGTACTAATCTAATGTACATAAACAAAAATATTTCAGTGACATCTCGTGAGTCGTGTGAGACGGCCCAATAAAGTTTTAGTTTGATACGTCGTGAACAAGCCGGTCCTGTTCAGCGGTGTGTCCGAGACACTCGCAGATCATTCGATGTTATATTATTACACTTTTTGTTTTCATAATCTACTACACTATTTGGTTAAATATTGTTCTGTATGATTTCATTTGTGAGAGATTTTGTTGTTTATTGAATTATACTTATGACGTTCAACACCTGAGTCTATAAATTCTATATCATGTAAATGTTTATTGAAAGTAGAAAATATAAATAATATTATGTTTCTTCTATAGTTAGTTCATTAGTTGTAAGACAATTGTTGTTATTGTTTGAATCTCATGAATTGTAACGGCACTAAAGCACTGAATATTGTACTGTGCCCGCGTTTATTGAAACATTACCGCTGTACACCTGAGGACAACAACGTTGTGTATATATTTGTGTCATATATCAATGTTATCTAACACCCTACAGATGTACACATACTCACTTTTCTCTTTCAGCGTATCGCTTCCACTTTCACGTATAGCACCGGTTTTTATATTTGTGATTTGATACCTGTCATTGTATTTTACGATGGCACGTCATTATTGACCAGCAAACGTTTGCAGAGAGTAAGATTAGTATGTTATTGTTGTTTTGGATGTAGCGCCATAACTGCTAATAGCTACGATGCGAATTGCTCCCCTATTTCATGTCGCTGCCATATATGAATGCAAACAGGGCCGGCGAGTCAAACTTTCGACAAGCAAACGGTTGCTTGTTATACGGTAATTGTGATACTAAGAAGATTATATCGAAGACATAAAAAATATCCATCGAAAGTGATGTCTATTTGGAACCAATTTTGCATTGCGTTACAATTCTTTAGTCTGAAAGTAAGACAGTCGATGTCCAACGAAGATTATTGAAATATCAGTAATATAAGATGGTATAATATAATATAAGATGACCTCAGCTCACAACCGAATCCCTGTCGCACCACGTGCCATCGTAACTTGCAACGGAACAGTATTAAGTGTGACGCGGCATGGTTGCAAACAATATTTTTATTTCACATTTTGTTAACAGCATGTGTTCAATGTGTTTCTGTATAGTTGGTGTGGTCTAAGAGGACATGTTTGATAGTTAAAAGCTCTGTGTGATATAAGAAACCGCACGCCGGTGTTTCCTAAAGCATGCGTTGGGAATGTGTTTCGAATTAAATTTAATTAGTTTTATGTGAGAAACTCTCTATGATTCGACGAATGCTGTAAGTGTCGTAATTTTATCAGTGAAGTAGAATGTTATAAATATGAAGTTACTGTATTTTTTAATTAAACCAAACAACGATATGTAGTAAGTAGTATACTGGTATATAAAAAAGTTGGAATGTCCTCCACCGCCTTCTGATGAATAATTTTTGTTTCGACATAAATTTCATAATTTTGCAGTTATTATAACTCATAAAGATTTAATATTGAGCCACTTTATAGTGCAGTTAATTGAATTGATTGTCAGAACTATAACAACGACGTAAATGTCAATGAACATTGCTTGTAAACCATATTTTCGACTGTATCGTGGCTGTAATAAGTGTTTTCGAGTCTGGAAACTGAAAGATGCGATAATTATAGCATTCATCATATTGACAATGTTCGTCACTTACAAAAAAACTAATTTTAATTCAAATTAAAAGTAAATATTCAATTGTTTTAATCTAATTCAAACTACTACACTAACTACAGTTTTACATTTGCAAAGTGTATTAATACGTCTATCGGTTGCAGCGGGCACGACCACGAGCGCCGCCAACAATACAACGTCAACTTCGACTACGACCACGTCCAATTTCAAAAGACAGGTATGCCTATTGTACATATTTAACGGCTCGCGCCTCTTTTCTTAGACGCATTATCTCAATTTTCCAGCTATTAAAATAATAAATATTAAAATATTGCATGAACATGATCAGCGAGATCGAAATATTTTTTATTGTAATTAAACACAATATTCATTTTAAAACTTATTCGCTTTTTAAAACTCAGCTCGAAGGGCCAAAATAACAAAACTTCTTATTAGTTACTTTTATATTATATCGGTGGTGACCACAACCAGCGGACCGCTGACGGAGACTCGGTTGTCGGCCGGGGCGGGCGTTTGTCTGGCAGATGTTTGTTCTCGGGTTGTGCGTCACTGGGATGGGACGGCTTACTCGTAGTTGTATACATCGAATTATTGGAGGTTATTAGTGAGTGCACGTTTATTTCATTGCGGATCGTAACAATTGCAAACGTAATGATTCATTTCAATTATCGTTTTGACTTAATAATTTCAGAACACAATCGACTCGGCATCGATCAAGGAAAACACACAAAGGATTGCTCAAATGCAGGTGAGTTTAGTGAAGTCGTATATTCCGTTGGCAAAATTCCAAAAGCATTGTTGTACAGCGAGAGGCACGTTATTGCGGCAGGACCCGTCTGTAAATACATAGACACGTAGAATTAGGAATGGCCTAAGAGTATTTTATAATCGACTTGTCCGCACCGGTGCAGCAAAGTGGAGCATGTTTGGTGACTTTTCAGTTATAGATCTCCCCGCAGTGGAATGTCGATTTAAGTAATGTAGGAATATTTTTATATCTGCTGGTAAATTAGACCGTTCTCACTTTAAATGTGAAACGGCTGAGTTTTACGACGGATATATATCTTTACGATTAATTTATATTAATTATTAAAACATGCATATAATAAACACATCGGCGGCGGGAATATGTTGATATCTTGACATACAGGTATTTTTATTGTTTTATAAATTTCCTAGGCCTTTACGATAGGAAAAAATATATAATTCGACATATTCGTATTTTTATCTCGATGTTGAGGGTTCGTCACATAACACATTGCATCCCTGTTAAATCTTCGTTTCGAACAGTCGATTTAATTGTGCCATCCACGGAATAATTAATTCATCGAAGAATAATGTAAATATATGACATATGATAATATTATAGTTTGTTACAAACATCTGAACGTTAAAGATTTTAGGTAAAATACAACAATGTTGAATGTAAAATAAATAATGTAACTATATGCCTGTAGGTGCAGAACACGAGCCGGCCGAGCAGCGCACAGCCGAAGCCGCGCGCGCTATTGACGAGTGGCACTCAGCGAGCGAGCACGTTCGACGCGCACTCGCCGCACGGCAAGCACGCGCCGCACCAGCCGCCCGCGCATGATACGCCCAGGTTAGTGTACACCAGGCACCCGCACGCGCGCTCTTGCACACACACATACACACATACATTTTATTCTAGTACACAAACTTTCACATAAAAATATGTACTTACATATCTTCAAACACGAGTTTAAGCTCGTGTAAGTAGAGTACCGCGCATCCGCACACTCCGATGATAATTATAGGGTGCAGTGACCTGTACGCAGGTCAGACGAGTCAACAAGTTAGATACGAAATCTACGTTTGATTTCGCATGAGAATCATAGTTAGATGTGACGTTTTTACACTTTTAAGTAGTACTTACGCGAATTCTTTTTTCCGACGAATGTAGTGCTGGAGCGTGCTGAGAACGAGGTATCGCTTCAACGTTTACAAGGAGCGCATGTTAATTGTATTTTCAAGATGGTTTCACCATTATTCGATACGACATATATATGGTTAGAGGGAGGGAGTATGGTAACGACCATATTGCACTTAGTTTTCATATTTTTTCGATTTTTTTTGATATCATTATCAATATTGATACCGATGTGAGGGGCAGATTGTATTTAAGCTTCGTCTTGAATAGATACGGTCTATTCGAGCAGTAAGATTGTACCAAAGTATTTCACATATAAGTGTTGAATTTATAATGTGAAAGTTTGATCATTAAGGATATTTATAGAAATTAATGTCTAGTATAGTGTGTTGTCGTACATACATTTAAGTATATGTTTATTTTAGAGGAGCTTTATGTATTTGTGTACTATTTTTATTGTGTATATTTCTGTATTCCTGTTGAAATTAATGTTCTTATAAAATTTGTATTCAACATACACGTATAATATGGACATCCTACTGACTAAAGTTTCTGTGCATCCATTCCCGTGTTCGCAACGTCGACATTAACAACGTACAATATTGCGTGTACGCACAACATAAATGGATGTTGTTTGGAGAGAGATGGTCATCCGACGATTATGCCCCGCGCCATTGCAACATGAGGTTACTCGTGTTTATTTGAATGTTAATTTTTATCATTTCGATTTGTTGTTAAAATGGGCTTTTCATTTTATATTGATCTCTTTGATGTTACGCTAGTGTAGACAACCGTGGTGTTTGGTTAGCCTATATAAATTATACTTTATTCTTTCAATCACTCACAATAGGGTTTATTATTTCTGACCATTTAATTGCAATACTTATCTAAAATGTCTTTACTATTTTTAAATTCTTTTGAGGTGAATTTTACACTGTGAATTTATGGTTTTGTAGTTAACGACATAATGTGTGGATGGCCTATAACATACATATATAATATAAAAATGCATGTGAACGTCCGTACGTGGTAACATACCGTCGAGGGGGGTCGGGTGACTAACAGCATGCGATGTTGCCGCGACAGTGCGACGCAACAAGCCGAGAGCAAGAACGGTAGCGGCAATGGCGGCAACGGGACGGCAGTGGCCAGTAACGTCACCGGTAGCAAGACGCACGTCAAGAGCGCTTCCATTTCGTCCGGCAGCGGAGCCCCGCCCCTGGGGGCGGAGCCCGCGCCGCACGCGTCCGCTAGAGACTTAGCCGTACCAAGACCGAGGTAGATGGAGAGATGGTTGGGGGCGTTTCTAGTTGTACCGCTGGCCAGTGACAGTTCAATGATATATATTTTTTGCCAAGTCTAATCCGTATGCTGATGGCATTTTTACAATACGTTTAGAGCGTTTCATTAACATAATAACTGTCGGTTGTAACTTACGCAAACAAATTATAACAACAATCGGACAATTGACATTGTTCTTGAGTTTGGATTGCATTGCAGATAAACGATTTGCTATCAATATCGACACTCATAAAAAGTACATTTTGCATTAGATTCAGTTAAATTAAATCTGTATTGTATCTACACGAAGCCGGTACGAAAACGTGTTGTTATCACTGTCAAAAATGGTTTCATCGCGTGCGACACTGGCCTGTGGTGGTACTGGAGACCAGGGGGGACGGTTGACGTTGAACGGGGCGTTGTATTGCTAGTGTTGTGACGGTAACTGGGCACGTGTTGAGTATCGTTTGGCGGACCGTTTACAACGCTAGCTGAGTGTCGCTCGCGAGCCGATCGATCGCCCTGCGATTCATATGTAATTCAGTAATTATTCTAACACCCTTAAGCCGTATGACTGTGTCCAGTATAGTTAATAGGATCAGGCGTTACTTTGTGGAAATTCATTGTTGTTAACTTAGTATGAAATCACTTTGCAACAATCCGCAAGTACAATGTTTGATGGTATATACTTCTTTCAACACATGCATAGAACCAGTAAGTATCCAGTATCTATTTAGACTTTTATTATCCATTTAGATAGAAAATCTTTGTCGATTCGTCTGTGCATTTTTTTTAATAGGTTAATGATCTTTACAATATAACAACACGTAATTGTCCAACGGTGGTCTCGCGTCCCTTTCACAGTGAGAATTAATACGATTTAGTTTTACTAGTTTGCGGGATGCATACACACCTGTCTCTATCTTACAGTCGAAACACTTGGATATGATAAATGCATGTAGAGTGTGTGCGGAGTGCAGTTTATATTGTGTTACGAGCGTCACTCACGTCACGTCAAACAAGTTGGTTCTACGGAAACGGCTCGCTCGCATGTGTCGATGAGCAAGAAAATAAACAATTTAGAACAATCAAATACCGACATAATTCTATGATATGTGTACTGATGGTAGGTAGTAACACTAACCTTTGTTTCGTATAATGGTATATAAACTCATACTAATTGGATAGCAGGTGTATCCTGTGCATTTCTTTTTATAGATCGATCGGCTCGAGGCATTCATTGTAGGAGCACGTTCGGTTCGTTTGCGAGGCTGGGTGCATGTTTGTCAAGTTTAAATCGCACTGTAAAAAAATTTTTGCTTGTCGTGGTCATTGTTTACATTAAAAAAAAATATACATTTTAAAATAAAAAATATATCAGAAATGACAACCGCTTCGCAAATTAATAACGCACTGGATCTTTAGCTTCGCTCGTCTTTATAGTTTGAATATCGAATTTTGAGTTTTATTGGTAATATTAAATGCACTCATAAGTAAGATTTGCGGCTGGTTAATTAAATTTTTTTTGCTCCCAGTGTATCTTATGTTTTTCTTTCAAGTACATAATTTGTTTATAGATGGCCACCGTTTGTCCAGTTCGTCCAGTGTTCGTTATCGATGCTAGTATCGCAGGTTTTTTTTTCTAACTTGACTACAAAACATTTTTTTTCAGCGTCCGCCCTTATTTAGCACTCCACGTAGTGTTTAAACGTTCTATTTTCAAAACGACATTTTGTTCTGTTACAGTGTTATTATTTACGGTTTCCTTTTGTTCCCGCACGAGCTTATTTACTAATCGATTAAACTGCTTCTTTTATCACGAGGTTGACTTTTTATTAGCACAATTATTTTATTACAGTTATTATACTTATTTATAAATCATTTTATATGTCATATTTATGTTGATGTAAATTGTTACTTATGTTTTCTGATACGGACACTCTCTATTTATGTACATGGTGTTTTTAAATATAAAATAATAATTGTGGGACCAAAAATTTACTCTACGTTAATCAATGACGGTATTAACCTGTTATACAGAGTGATGGTTTTTGTAATCAGAGCTGTTGTAAATAATTGTCACAAGTTGTTATATCATCGACACCTTTCTATTAGTCAGTCTTATCTGATAATTTTTAACTTTAATAAAATTTATTTCATTGGACGGCCAATTCGTGGCCAATTAGAGCATGAATGATCCTCCTTTTGATTTTTAAAATGTTGGCCGTTTGAAATTTGAGCGAGATAATGGGAACTGTTTACAAGCACTTATAGTGAATTTATACAATTTTAGAGTAGAGTGTATCACATTACGGCAATAGTTTTATTATAGGTTGTTCTTCGAAACGGTATGTCTATATTTATTTTTATTTACTCCTTTTTTTACTAAGTATTTATTGTGTCATTCGCAGTGTAAATTCGACGCTGTCATCGGTGGGACCGGGGGTGACGCCGGGGGGTGCGGCGGGGGCGCGCGCGGCCGCGCTGCGCGAGTTCCCCAATCCGCAGGTGTTTCCCAGGAACGTGCCCTCCAGGTCAACCTTCCACTCGGGTACGTGCATTTTACCGTTCATTTATATAATTGTATTATGTACGAAATGATGACCCGTTC
>DWPT01001926.1:0-17301 GCA_018251895.1 Agathymus mariae mariae | reverse complement strand
CAGAGGCGCTTCACGCAATATTATTCTCACAAATCACATAAACGAGCACCTTATATCAACCGTCTTAAGTCTTTTAACCTTATGACTCTGTCCGATGGACGCAAAATTAATGATATTATATTCTTATACAAACTATTTAACAACAAGTCGGACAACCCTGACCTGCTGAGCCTGTTCTTTATTGCTACCCCTCATCACCTACCGCGCTATTCTAGACCATTACTCACTCATAAGAATTACAAAACTAATTTGGGGCTCTCCTCTCTTGTTCGTCGACTATGCAGTTTGCTAAGGGAGTTCCAAACCAAGAACACCTCATTAGATATTTTTCATGATAAGTTGTCAGTGTTTAAAAGGAAAATACGTATGGTTCTGCGCCCAGTTTTCACCAAAATAATACATGATTCTTTCATTTTTTTTTATTTTTTTTATATATTATTAATGTTTATTCCCCATTTTTTTTTCTCTTTTTTATCTAGTATTCCAGATAAATAAATAAATAAAATGACAGTACCGATACAACAGTAGTTATAATATTGTTACGGGTCAGGATCCGCAGGCTCGTGAAATGCCACAATAGTTCCGCAGAGACTACTTCACTCTCACAGTGGCAGTCGCACTCGGAGATCGCGGGTCGATTCTCTGCCTCGTAGGGAGAAAAATCGATCGATTTCCAGCCCTTCCAGATACCTAATAATACCCGGAAATTGACATAACAATAGCGGATCAGGTAATCACGTCGTATTAGTATCCTCTCAACACGCATAGAATCATGCATGCCATATACCCCATTTGCTTAAGACATAAGCGCGAGAATGACTTGAGGTAGTAATAAAAACTACCTGGGTTTTCTTCAAAGCCTCTATTGCCTCCGGCCGACCCGTCCATAAACTTCGAAAGGCTGTCGCCCTCCTATTTTCGGCCTACTTTTTGAGAATTCTCATAACAATATTTTTTTAAAAAAGGAAACAGAAGAAAATTGATTTCGTTGAAAATTAAATTGTAAATTGTTCCTTTGCAATGTTATTTATTTTGAATAGTTACGCATTGATTATTTAATTATATTTTATTCTTGATTGAAAAGTAATTAAAAAAGGCGAGCTGGTGGCTCATGTTCTTTAGTCAATGTTATTTAGTTAAAATAAATAATAAACGACTTAAAAGCTATTAATAGATTAAAATAAAATTTAAATTTATTTCAGTACAATTTTAATCATATATTAAAGATTAAAATATGAGGAATAAAAAAAACTCGTAAATGGTAATAATTTAATGTCAATCTCTTTGGCTCAACCATTATCGCAGCACAAAAATATTGTACTTATATTAATGTTAAAAATTAAAATCTATATTAACGTTATTGACTAAATGTATAAACTGACAAACATTTATAACGAGAACATCATTATCATTATTCAATTATCATTAAATAAATTTAAAATACACAGAGTAATCACGGGCATCAAGGATCCCGAAGTGATTAATCTATGTGTTATTTTTGTAATTTGTACATGTTTATGGTCACTATAATTTGGCGCATCGACTCAAAGACCCATATTACAATTTTTCATACCAATGAATCTGTCAAAACGTTTACACAATTAATCCCAGATATAGGAGTTATTCGATTAAGGCTTGTCTACATCCATGGCATCAATACTTTGTTGGTTTTACAGCTTTATCGAGAGAACGTCCCAAATTACTTTTGTATTATAAAAATATAGTCAAATCAATAGTATGGATTAAATAAACTTCTTGATGTTTAGAAAACACGTGTTATTTAATTTAATGCCATTGGGTTTTGGTTGGATGGTTGCGTTTTATTTAACTGCACGTTAATACTACAATATGCTTCTAGCATATACTAGTTTCACTCGGCTCAAACTGATTTCAATCAAGATGGCAAACAAAGCAGCCACGGCGTCTCGATTAAATCACGATAATCAATTTATTTGTAGCGTAAATTTTCTTTTAACATTAATTGATTCACAAATCGATCAAAGTTGTGTTATCGATCACTGCGCCATTGGGTTTGATACGCCGCGCGCGCAAACGCACGATAGGCCGCGGCCGCGGGCGGACACGCGGCGGCTGCGTGCTGGTGGCGGCGGCCGCGTACTGCTGGTCGAGACAGCAGCGTGTATCGCCGTCTTGCATTCCCGTCGCGGACGGACAGAAGGGCGTCTCGAAGTCTTCCACGCAGTACGCACCTGATGCCCTGTTACGAATACTGGTTAATGACCACAAAATTATTTTTTCATATGAATGTATAAAAGACGTTAATTGATTAATTCCTCAAAAATACCACAAGATGACATTGCATCGAATAGTTCACATCATACAATAAAATCGTCCATTGGTAGAATACACATATGTATACTATAAAACCGAAGATATGCAGCTTATCAAGCACATTTTGGTTTTGAAATAATTGAACGTTCTGCTAGTTTTATCAAAGTTACTGACGTCATTGGGGCAGGCTGGCCCAGCATGACGGGGAGGGCAGACGCTCGCGACGGCGGTACCCGCACCGAACAGCGTCGGCCGCATGGGACGGCTGTGCGTGCATTAAACAAACTCTCAGCTTGATAACAGATCGCCCACACATGGCTGCAAAGCGCTTCGTCTGCGAATAGATAACAACGATGCATATTTCTATAAGCGGTTGCATAATGTTCTATAAGCAATTTACAATTTACAAAAACATACACAAAAAAATATAAAAGTTACTATAAAACATACTTATTAGGTAATTTTTATTTAAAAGTTATTTCTTATTTGATTGGATTAAGAAGACTGACTTCAAGTCTATAAGAACTGAAACGGCCTAACGCACTCCATTGTGTTGGTAAAATTCAGATTGGTGAAGTACTTAACGCCGAACCCTAGTAGCTAAAGTTTTTTTTATAGCCAGAAGGGTTCAGATGGGGCTCAAGAGTTGCTTTCTAACGATAAGAATCCGGAGCGCTAATTTAATGTGGTCTCCGAAGCACGGAAGTGCTCAAGAAGTGTTGTCAATAGTAGTTTCAAATCTGAGTGTTGAACGGTTCTGAAGTTACTTAATTCAGTCGGTTATTCACGACTGGCAGTTCTTCGGACTCTTCAGAAATTTGCAGCTGAACTTTTGAACTTTCAGGCGAGGTCGAAAAAAAATTCTCGTGTGCTGTACTAAATTGATAACATCTTTTGACACACATCAATTTTTTATGTTGAACATACTAGGAGTATCTTCGCAGTAAGGCTGACTGCGTCCGCCATTGAGGCAGAAGTCAGCATGTCCGAGCCGCGCTGCTTCTCCGTATCGACCCGCGTTGGTGTGCAGCACATGGACTGCACGAGCGTCTCCGGGATCCAAGCGGAGAGCTGGTGCGGTTCGGATCAACGGTCGAGCCGGATCCAACCCTGAAAAATCATATTAAGTTCTCCTAGAAGGATCAAATACTGAAGGGGCAGATGAAATACTTATGACATGAGATGTTTTTAACGATATAATACAAAATATTGCACTCATATTGTAATGATAACAATAATTTTGATTGTTGAAAGTGATCGAAATAATTTTGTACCCTTATGTACGAATAAAACACAGTTTTGGCCGTGTGTGTGGTGTCACACCTGGGCTGGGTTGACTGATATTATCCATCAGCATTGGATTCAATGGAGAGACGGGCAAAGAGGTCTATTGGTGGCCCAGAATCGGTCGAGACTAACCTTCTGAGTCATTTCTTTTACATTATCGAACGACTCGGCAAACGGCGACTATCGCGTGTTTCTTCGTAATTTCTCGCAGTCGTTAGTCAGTTCGTTAGTTTTACATCGCCATCGACATCAGGCGGGAAGTAGAGCATTGGCTTACATTAAGTCAAAAAAAGGTTTAGATACTTAGTATCTTGGCTATTTGTTAGTAAAATCAGTAAAATCAGTGCTGCCCTACCCCTGACGCACTCAAAAAATGTTTGGCCTATTGTTAAGCGTCAAGTATGGCACTACAAGTCAGCAGATTGGGACTAGTTTAGAAAGTGCCTTGCCACGTATCTTTGGAGGCAGTTTTGCTTTTCCTCGGATAATCCAGATATGTGCGCTGACTCGATAATTGATGTCATACTTAGTGTATGGAATGTCTAATCTCCGGGTCTGTAGTATCGCAATCCAGTCGCAAACAAGGTGTCGGTGTATACAGGGCCAGGAAGGTGATCCGATTACATCAGAAGTTAAAAGAAGCCTCCCGACAAGATTCAAATGGCCAAGGCGAAGGCTAGGTACTTTGGCAGAATTAGCGAGCGACTACTAAGCTACTCCTCAAGAAGTCGAGGGTTTTGGTCGCCAGCTAAGGCTGTCGAAGGTAACCTCTGTCGACCATCTTTTCCATCCGTGCGGAGGCCAGATAACACCATGGCCCATACTAAAAAGAGGAAAGCTGACCTTCTTGGTACGCTCTTTACATCCATCTATCATACCTAACCTATCATACCTAACATCTAGTTGCTGATCTAGAAGGAACAAGTGAACCAGTTTGTTAATTAAATATATATATATCTATCTTACCGATAATTCTGTTGAGCCGAAATGTTAGATAGTTAGATATGATTCCGCAGAGATGCGCTCCTAGCGAGTGACCCACGCACGTGAGACGATCGGGGCGTAGTCCGGCACTGCGAAGAGTTCCTAGCGCTTCCGCCACGCAGCGGGCCACGGGCCGCAGGTTGTGTACCGCTGCCACGTAGCAGGGTGGCTGGCATAACCGACCCCAGTCCAACATGAACACGTTGTACCCGCCGCGACGCAGGTACGCTACAACAAATCCAGATTTTTTAAGATGTAATTTCTATTCACCCCATAATTTCAAGGTTAAGCCATTATTTGGCAAATGGAAGACATTCTAATCGCGCGCGATTTTTTCTTTAGGATGTCCCCGGGCCGTGCACCGCCCAGCTTTATCCCGATGGTAGATATCTATGGCAGGAATAATAACCTACCTCCTTCTGCTAAAATCATCCGTAATTGTTTTAACGTATTTCGATTGCAGTGTCACAGTAGATCTTAGAAATAGGGTGGCAGACAAGAAATGAATCGCATGCATGAATATTGAATCTCGCAATGTGTATTATATCGTGCAAAAGCAGTGGTAGATTAGAATGAATCCTTTAATAGTACGATTGCCATCGGATTAAAACGCCCAGCGATGGACTGATCGATAATCCGCAGCACCTTATTGGATGCGCCAAGTCTGGGCAAGGTTGGCTTAGACTCCAGCAAAAGTGGACCTCCTTACACTTCGAAAACTGTTGATTTTAGCAACACAGATAAATGATTTCATTCTTATTTTTTTATTTCGTTTAGGGGTACTAGAATCCTATTGCAGGTGTATGAATTTGTGAAATTTTGTTCTAATATATTTTATGTAATATCCTGTGGAGAGTCTCAATTAAACTGCAGACACCGGATGTAATTTTCAAGATTATCTCTTACAAATGAAATGTCGTGTCGAAGTATTAGCAGACAACCAAACCCGTGATAAGTACTGTTGCATACAAGCGAACAACACAGCCATTAACTGCATTATAGGAGAAAGCCGCGGGAATGCATAATTTGCATCGCAAAGCAATGCCTTACGTTTACCAGGATCACTTTCTCTGTGATAAAAATAAAGTGAAATTCTACTGTAATCCAGATTATGAAACCTGATTTGTACGTTTTTAAAATTATGCATTTTACATATTGTTTGAAAGGCATATTTGTTATAAGCTGGAAGTAATGTTGTAGTTCGTAACATATTTTTTCGTATAACACTATGGTTAATATAAGCATTATGGTTTATATTTTATTAATATAGAGGAAGAGCGGCCAAAGGCTTTTGTTAATTGTAAGTGATAGAGCGGAATCGCGGGAAGAAGCTGAATTGGTGATCTTTAGATAGCATCTATTAGCATAGATTTCTGTCCTGTTCTGTTTACTGCAACGGTGTTCTTAGTCAAGAAACTTCAGGGCTAAAGTCTTAAAGGGAGGCGAGGACCAGTTGTTAGTCCCAAAAGTAACAGAAAGATAAAGTGCAATGTTAGAAATAAATAAGAGAGGCCAGGTGAGAATACATTAGTAAGAAAATGATAGAAATGAGTCTGAGTACAAACAGCGGAAGAAAGCTAATACTACAGGGCGAAGGCCACATAGCTCATTAACCTGCATCTTGGAAGAACTTAGTTTTCAATATGAGATCTGTTTACAAATTCTACATGAGGTGACCTAAGTAGAAACCTATTGTTATATATTAATAAAATAAGAGGAACGAGATATAAAATTAAATTGTTTAAAGTTAAAGTATTTATTGTAAAAGTTGTTAAATATAGTCCTAATAAAGTATTGTGTTACTCTACTCTATACATTCAGAAACGTTTCTATTTTAACAAAGTGTCATATTGATAGTATTAATAGTAGAACCATTAAAAATTGTTTTGAAAACAAATTAACATTTTTTATGCAGTAACAAAACAAATTGACTGATAATTTTCCCTGTCTCAAAGTTTTAAGGCGCGGATGGAAGAAAGTGCAACTTGCTGCAAAGAAATGACAGTGCTGACATAATAATTACCAGGAGAAAGTGGAGGATCGGGCTCTGTTTTGTCTTACGTGCGTTTTGTGTTGTTGGGAATACGTGAAGTTTTTGTTGATGGCTCGGTAATACTCACGCAAGCAGAATATGAAATTGCATTTTCGTTGTATTAATACATTTATACCCAATCCGTTAACGCCCAAGATTCGATCTTATGGCGTTCGCTTTGCAGCCAGGCTTGCTGCCAAAGAAACCGTCAGATTTTTCGTTTCTTTTATAGATAAAATAAATCTACTATTCTCTCTATTATCCATATCATTATATTCACTTTTATATATTCCCACAATATAAATATTATATTTAGTTATTATTCCTGTTATTTATCATCTCTTTATTATATACCGCATTCGCTGTCTCTGTTTTTCCCTAAGGTCGGCTGGCAGAGAATGCTTCTAGCATTAAGCTCACCTGTTGTACGTAAGTTTTAAATAAATAAATAAATAAAATAAAAAACATTTGTGTTACGAATATCCATAATGAAGACAAGCATAAGCGTAAGTCGCCCTTTCTCAAATCATCTTCTTACAATGTAACGATTGACCGAACTCTCGAGTGATTTCGTGCTTCGAAAAAACCCTAATTAGCAGTAATTAAATCACGTCGCAGTCTAGTTTTTCAACTGCATAGCAGCAGAGTTGTAGCATGCCCCAGGCGTCCTCAATTATAAGAGATTGCCGTACATGCGGTGGCTAATGTGAAAGATCATAGCACACGAAGATCACCGCAGTGATCACATTTGTCATCGTTCGATACAGAAAACCTATTGGCCACTTCTACATATGTCAGTATAGGGTGGTAGTTCAGAAAGTTATCGATAAATTTCTAAGTTATTGATTGATTGAAGGAGTGAGCTAAATACAATTTAAAATAAATATTTATATATCAAACGATGCTCCCGATCCTGCATAAGTGTACATAAATGTTAGCGAATTCAACAGTCCGGGCAAAAAAATCTGAAATCTTTTTGTCCTTATCGAGGTCTGGAAAAATTTTGGCGATTTCATAATTATTTCGTTATTTTGTCAATACAATGTACTTATTCACGTATTTTTTGTTGAAAAAGCCCTTTATCATAGAAAAAAAAAACCGAAACAAACTCCTCAGCATATCTTTTAAAGGACAGTTCGTGCACTAGTTTCAGAGAATAGAGATAGACGGACGGAGGAGTCACATAATTTGTTTTTTACTATGTAGTCATACTCACCATCGCGGAGGACAATAATGGGCAGAGTATCGTCACCGCCAGCGTAGCCATGAATTAACAGGATTGTCTCGTGAGAAGGTTCCCAGCCACTCTGACGGAGCCAGTCCTCACTGAATAAGTCTACCTGAAATATAAAATTTTACATCTATACCACAATTGTACTGAAATAATCGTGACGTTTTCAAATATACTCGCATCGATTTACTGTCGTTCATACTTGTCAGCCCAATTTTTACTCCCTTTAATTGTTAAGTCGGTACTTATCGTTTTGGCGATCTGTAAATAAGAAACATTTATTTATTGTTGTAATAACTACAAAAAGTCACCTTAAGCATTACTACTTTTAGGTATTAACCTGAACGAACTGATCCTTTATATCTTTTTCCAAGATATAAAGTTTCCTAGATATTAATTTACACGTTATCAGTGTCAATTTAATCTGTTTAGTGGTTTTCGTGTGGTACCGTTACAAACAATTAAATTGCTGTCATTTACATTAAATCTATATTTCTAGACGTTCTAAATTTAAATTCCGTTTTTTTTTTCGTCAAACGTAAAAAAAGCTAGATGTTTCGATTCTTGGTTCTGGGACTATAAAATTATATTCGACGTCATGGCTATATTTATATTTACTATATTAGAATATATAATTTTATCTATAAGTATATATCTTAAAGTATACATTTTAATTTTATGCTTATACTGGATGCTTTGAATATTGTAAGGAGAAAGTACTCTAGGTACACGGACTTATTTAGCGACTGTAAACTTGTAAATTGGATATATGGCGTAATAAAGTTTATATTACCACAGGGCGCCTACGTAGTTATCGGTAGTCTTCGGTTTTATTCGTGTCTAAGTTGCCAGCTATTGGTGAGGTGATTTGATCTAGTTTTTATTTTCAAAATTTTGTCACCAATTTGACACAATTTTGCAATATGTCTGCTTGAGCAGATTTTTAAGGCCAAACGTGAAAACAGCAATAATGTTTTGACATTTGGCCATTAAATGTATTATGTAACTGATTGGGGTTTTAAAAAAACCTATGATTAGCGTTTTATAAACTAATCTATGATGAAATGACGGCAGCGAAAACCTATACGTGTCTGTGGACAAAATGTGGAAAGTAACGATTGTTTTGACAAGCCGGATGTGGCAAACACACTTTTTTACTCCAGTGCACACGCATTGTCGCGTTTTACTTAACGAGAGTTCACTGACAAAGCCAACGTAATGTTAACACTAAGCTCTTAGTGTTAAATTTGATTTATGTTATCTTAATTTTTAAGTTCACGTAACTTTGATAGAAGAACTGTGGTTGATAAGAAAAATATGAAAGGGTTTCTTTCTCACAGTTCCTTAATAATGTGGTGCAATGGCACTAATTATTTATTTTCTAAATGTCTTACTCAATAATATCACAATATTTATTATTATTTTACAAAAATGAGCACGGTAACTTTGTAATTTTACAGACATTCCACGATGAGATAATTAAAATAATACAATAAATATGATTGATTTACCCTTACAGACGGTTGTAACATAATCATTGGTAATGAACATAATTGTTATTGTAAATATAACACTTAAAAATCGTGAGAGTAAACATTATAATAATTTCATCGCCGAATTAGTTATCTGTGTGTTGGTTTTTGTGAGGTAACAGCATCACCGCGATGTTCTTGCGTTGCCTGAGATATATTTGGCACGTTCGAGTCTACTGTGATTCTCGTAACCTTTTTCCATTGTTTAACAAACAATAGGTATATTTTGTTTTATTTAACATTGACATATTTTTGTCATTTTACAATGCATACGATTTTTATTATTTACATAATTTGCACTTTATCATAAATATCATGATTATAAGTAGTAACCTACCCTCACTTCGATTCGGAAAACTTATATTATAAATTTCACAAACAGTAACCGAAGTAACTCTCTGTTTTATCAGGTGTTTTATAATTTTTTCCTATTGTCATTTACCTAAACCATTCTCGTGAGTCAGTCTATCTATTGGCAAAAAATGTATGAATCCCGTGTCGTAGTTTTGCAGTTTATCACATTCAAACAGACACATGGAGAGAATGACCATTTGGAATATTGTACTTGTCAAATGGTATAAGAAGTTTTGAAATAGATGCCGTGGTTTCAGAGATTACATATACACAAACTCACAAAAATCGCATTCTCTCTTTTTAAATATTCACATTTATATTTTGCTATTCTTTAGAGACGCTTTACATAATATATTTCCTCATTTGTGCACGCTTAATTTTTGGGATTACGAGTGAACATGCTGTTTGCAAACTTCAATAGAATTTCAATCTGCCATGCTGAAACGAAAGGGCATGTTTGGAGACCAGCAGAAAAATCCCCTGAGATTGTGAAAAGTTGAAAGCCCAAGGGGCTTTGGGCTCTGGAGGCTCTATTGCGTTCTGACGAGATGCCGAACCCTCTACAAATACGCAGACCGACTGTTGAAGGGTTTGGTGAGTAAATTCACATAATTCGATCGAGGTTCGCAGCATCCCCTTAAATACCAAAAAAATAAGGCCCAAATGTCACCTATAATTTGGAACTAATAAAAATAATTTCGCTAATGTCCATATTGTCGGACTTATGTTGAAACTGGTAGCCTGCCTTGTCATCAAAAGATACCAGATAGTAACTACAATTCCTTTTTCCACAAACAATATATGCGATATATATATCTCCTTAAAATTATAAATTTTGGGATTGGGGAATTCCACCTTTCCTGGACTCCAAGCCAACGTTCGCAACTGTAAGGTTTTTTACCACCCTAGTATTTTATTCGACAGCCTACTTTTATTCGAAGATCAACCGTGAAATATGTTAACATGTTGCAATTAGTGTTGAAGAATAAGTTCATAGTTATTTTTTCTTTCTTCTTCTTTCTTTATACGTTTGTAACGCCTAAAATATTGGCAATGACTTGTTACCCAACCATTCTGTTAATTTGCCGACAATACAAAATATGAACCTACATCACTGATGACTGATCGAATGTAACTCCCTCGAGAACGCCAAATGCCAAGAGCTTGTATAGAGTAGCGGTATTTTAAACCACTTTAAACGCATTCTTTCTTTTGGTAAGGTTCCGTTCTCGGCGGTAGTCTGATTTGAAACGGTAGCTACTTCATTTTGTCTACTATTAATTTTTGAGGTCGTATTTCAAATATTTTCCGCGTTTATAAAGTTGCTTCTGGGGATAATCCAATTAATCTGAAAGCTATTGCCACAAAAGTAAGATCGTACATGCATAAGGTTATAAGTGCAAAGATTTTGAATATGAAGTGTTCCTTCTATTATTCGGTACCAAATCAGTTCAATCTGATCGTATTATAACACTGCTCCTGCTGGTCTAAAAATACACCTTAGAATGCACTTACACTACCTGATTGCGACGGCTTCGTTTATGTTATCGACTTGGGGCTTAGACAACCAACAACCTTACAACCTTGACGTTATCATGTTGTCATTATACATTTTCTCCTTTACTTCCTGGTTGTAAATGAGGAACGACGGAGAAGAATTAATTAAATTAATTTTGGTTGTTGGTATTGAATGAAGTACACGAATAGCCCGTTATTTCTATCTACACCCACATCATAGCCAAATGTTTTGGTCACTGGACATCGAAAAGATTGTCGTATATGGCGACCGTTCAGAGCTGAACTTTGCAAAGTATTGTGTCGGGATCATGCGCAATGTGACATAAATTAAATTATATATTAAATAATAGAGCAAAAACAGTAATTGAAAGAAACCCATCATAATATAATAATTATCAAACAGTAAAACCACGGGGGGTACAATTAATACAAAATTACACTCCCCTGAATTATAAAGCGAAAAATATCACGAATTTATCAGCAGTAACAGCTGGAAGAACTGAGAATTAAAAAGAGAGGGAAAAATAAACTTGTGTATCTTACATAGTAGTGATTTACAATTTTTGTTAACACCCTTGAATTAAACAAATTAGCTAGGGCTAATAAGGAAAACATCAAAGGCATCACAAATGTTCTGGTGACCTAATAGAAAGCAAGTATTCACAACAAACCGCATTTTACTTGGCTACAATCGAAACACATTTCACGGTTTAAATATTATGCACCATGAGCAGGTAAGCCTGGCTTGAACTCGAGAAGGAATGGAGCTCCTTACATTTTAAAGATATTTACTTCAAACACATACTTATCATGAGAGATCTTTGCTTTCATTCATTAGCAATTGGTATAAAAATTGGTAAACCATTGCTGTTCAGTGCTTCCGACTTTTCATCAATGTCGGGGAAATTTACTTAACATCCTAATTAAAAAATCTCTTTACCTTCCTTCATTAACTAGGCACCGGTTCCAAAACTGTCACACGCAGGATACTCACTCATGTATACAGAGTTTTGACGTGTGTTTGAGAAATCGATACATAACTATTTGGTATTCTCGACCGACGGGTGTAACGGAACGTCCTTTAGCGTCCGTCCACGCCTATTTGAGGCATCCTCGGTCAACTGGCAATCAAAACAATGTCGTGGTTCACTTACTTACCTACATACTTTAGCAATTGAGCAAATGTTTATTAATTTATCAAGGTCAAGCAAGCTTTTTCAATCAACTATGTTTTCGCTGCTGAGTCCGATTCAAGCG
This sequence comes from Agathymus mariae mariae, assembly GCA_018251895.1. NCBI lineage: Eukaryota > Metazoa > Arthropoda > Insecta > Lepidoptera > Hesperiidae > Agathymus > Agathymus mariae. The sequence continues at coordinate 4,814 of DWPT01001926.1, read as the reverse complement.
AGATCAGTCCAGCAGCGATAGACTAGTGGTTCGATGTAGGCCCCACTCGGGGCACTTCAAGTACGCGAGGAAACCTACACAAATGGGTTATTCGCATATTTACAAATGTGTATCATATCTATCAGTGTGGTGGATTATGGTCGTTTGCCTAATATTGAGAGATTTCTTTCCAGCATTAGTTCTTAATTAAAATTTATTTGTCCTATATCACTGTTAAAATAATTCTTTAAAGCTGGATGGTTTGTCCGATGTCATGTCAAGAATTTCGAAACCGCATTATGTTACCTACGTTCACTAATTATTTATCCTAACTCTACCGAAAATCCTAATCATTACTAATTAATAAATAAGTTAAATAATAATCAAAAATAAATAATTATATCTGATTTGTTATAGATATTACTGGTTTTCGCGTAGTATTCGAAATTGGACCATTATTATTATATAACGATCTGTTTCCAGATCAGAAGAAAATTAATTGATAAAGAGAGGGAAAAAGGTACTAAACTGTTTGGTCTGTCCTATTTATATATAGACTAATGGCCCGTCCCATCTTCGCTCGAGTTAAACAATTAATTGTTTTACATAAACCTTAATATTATCTGTGTTCATCCGGAATAGTGTACTGTGTAAGTTTCAAATGGTAAAGGGATTTTTCGAAGATGCCGTAGGTCCGTTGCTTACCTTCCACAGATACAAAAACTCATAATTCGCACCCCCTAATTGTAATATTAGTATAGATAAAGATTTAGAATTGAGTTTATTTATACTTTTACTTGAAGTCGCTTTACTTAAATCATATTTTTAATAAAAAAAAATGTCTGGTCTTTAGATGTTTTAAGGTATACATAAAGTAAGATAATACCTAGAAAATAACGTGTGAAAATCATGAACAATAGACGCCAACTAACTAAAAAATAAGTGAATATGTCGTTAACAATAGAAGTATTTGAAAGTTGACATGCATGACTAATTGTATTTTTTTGAATATAGCTTTATTATAGCAGCGTATTTGTTTTCTTCTGGCCGGCAAATGAATATGAATAGACAGGACGCCTTTGGCCATGGTGGAGGAACAACGGCGTCACCGACTAGGTACTGGCCTAGAAAGAAACGTTTGATCCTTGCCACTCCCACTGAAGCGAGTTAAATATCGAATGATCGATTTTGTCAGGTTGGTAGATAACGGCCAGGCAACTAAAGAAAAACGTGCACGAGTACTAAATAGAGGTCGAAATACGTCTAGTCAGCAGAGTTCATGAGGCTGGCTAGAACATGGTATAAGGGATCGATTTGACGACCTTCTATCTACCAAGAGAAGATGTCCAGGTTCAGTTACCGACCAGGGCGCACATCTATGTCATAGATATGTAAATACATGTTCCTTTCGTAGCGGGTGTTTTATTTGAGTATGTCCATGTCGACCGTAAAACAGAATTGTAATGCGCGAGCGTGAATAAGTTACCAATTTTTTTGAACAATTGTTTGACAAAGTTAATACTTTGTCAGACAATATTTCCACTCACCACTCTCTTCACAGGCTCTGCTTCTGTGTAAAGGTGAAGGGTGACGTTTTCATCAGGGCAAGGCTCCCTCTCCCGTTTCCAGACGCAATCCTCGAGAGATGCGTTGCTGAATGCTTCACTGTGTAGAAGCAGAGCTTCTTTGATGGGCTTCTTTTGTGCTGCTACTACTGAAAAAAATAACAACTGAACATTATACAAACTGAAGCCGATAGAACCTATGGGTGTGAGCAATGAATAAATTTAAATGCACGATTAAAATGTACAGTAATTTATAGAAACTCTAAATGTATTTGAGAAAACATTAAAATATAATTTAAATTCAAAATATGGTACATCGATAATTAATAAGTAGATACTATGAATAGTTTTATAAAATAGGTTTTGGTTGAGTATATTTAAAGATTGATGCATTATTAATATTTTGTTCAAGACTACAAACGTCAAACACCTTATCATGTTTCTTTCAAACAAACTAACGGTTAGATTAAACATAATTAGTTAAATTCTTATCCACATTATTGACTTTTACAAAGTTAATTTTAACTCTATAACTATATAACAGGACTTGTCAATTTATATATTTAACCAAAATACTTAGAACGATGACAGTTATTATATGCCGTGTTTCATCACGACTTATAAAAAATAAACGAAATACCCGTATAATTAATTAATCTTTGCATATCTTTAAAATAACTTATTTTAACCGACAAGTTGACTCACCACTTAGCAGGGCCCCGATTGCAACAAACGTAGAAAGCAATCGCACAGACATCATCTTCGGCAACCCAACTGTTCGCCTCCGCGTTCAGTACTGTTGTTCTGCTACTGAGCCGTGCGCGTGCGCAAGGAGCGAGCGGGGACGATTGCAACGTTCGATGCTCTTGGTAGCTTTACATTATCACGCGAATTCACAATCACCAGGATTACAATACTTATATTTATAACTTCAAAATTTAACGCACGAATTATCGCATATCTCTAGGGTTGTATTTCCAATTCGCTTTTATTAGTTCAAACTTATTAATTATATAAATGAAAGGAACTCAAATACAGTTCTTTTTTAATTTTTGTATCATCATAAAACTAGGCAAGTGTATGAAGATTAGACGATAATACAAGTTGGTTTGATGCGTGTTCAGCTACTAGCATACCCAAATTGATAGAATATTATGTAAAAGACTAAAAAGTTTAAAATAAAAATAAAACCTATCATTCCCCCAGTGTTGCTAGTGTCCATGGGCAGCGGTGAACACTTACCATCAGGTGACCCGTCTGCTCGTTTGCATGCCTAAGGCATAAAAAAAAAACAGATTAAAAAACAGAGGATAAGCCAAATCTCAACACCAACATGCCACCTGATAATAGTGGTGATGAAGTCTAAGATGTTGATGGCTTGTTCACTCTCTTCTTGAAGACACACACATCTCACGTAGTAGTTAACGACGCAAGCCGCGTCGTCGGCACAGGCGGGTTCTTTACGGCATAAAGATTGATACTCGCCGTACGTCGGATTGACCGATGTCTAACGGCGATGGGGACTTACTGCAATAAAAGCAACAAGTAAAAAACGAGCTAGTTCTTCCTATTTATTACTCAAGGCCTTAGAGTAAGCCACGTTAATAATTTTTTTATTACATGTAACTGCAAGGCGTGGGACGCTATTCGTTAAAATAAATGGTTTTGCTTATTAAATTAATGATATTAAGGGATTCAGAATGCTTAACAATTCTGTTAGGATTTAAGAAAAAGGGTCACATGAGTAATCGCACATACACCTATTTCGCTTTTACTGTAATAAGCACTGGCAAGAGCGTGTCTTATAAATTTTTGAACATTTTTTCATTAACATGAGTATTCACTAAACTCATATCAAATCCATAAGACACTCTCACGACTGATTCTGCTGCACATCGATAATTAAACTCCTATTAATTTAATAACAATAAATTTCCGCACAGTAACGCCTGACGCTATCTATCAACTATAGCATATCGAATACAATGGTTTTACTATTTATTATAATTAAATTTACCATAATTTGTACTGAATATTTTAAAAAACATATTTTAGAATTTCTTATATTTTTCCAGTAGAAACATTATGTTTTATGTTTAAGGTTACAGTCCGGTACCAGCACCGTGTATCAATGAAACTTACCGTTCCATTTCATTCATTATTGTTGGATAAAGTAAGAAAGGGTTGAAGGAATACCTGGTTCGACTATTCCCGCGTATGGGTGTGAGGTTCGCGCGCGTTCTCCGTCCTTCCAATATCCTTCATGTGTTGATTTTGCTTTCTCAATATACGTATGCCGCTGCACTACACAGGGACACGATATTGTTTCTTCTTTTAGCGTAGCTTTACGTATTTGCAACGAAATCGATGGGAACACGTAATTCGAACTGACTTGTCGTTTGTTGAAGAAGCCGACTTGTTTGGTTTGGTATAGGATATTAGGTGGCGGATGCAGGTAGGGAAAGGAAACGTTCGGAAATTATCTATCAATTATACAATATAATTTCCATTTCAGTCATTACGAAATTTCAAACCATAAATCTTGATAATTAATGAAAAACTAATCGATTTATTATTACAACTGAGCTGCAGTAATCATTTAACACTAAAAAGAGACATAAAACAATTATCTGTATAAATCTGTGACGTCAAATTAACAAAATCAAATTATTCATTGTGACTGGTGAGTGGTGAGAGTGTCGATCAGACGTACTACGTAGTTTCTTATAAGTACCGACTTACTGTGTGAAATTGCGTTATGTAGTTACTGGGTGTAAGGCAGCGATAGTCTAGTTGTTGGAAATTCGGAGTATCTTGTTTTGGGTACGAATACCCGGATTCGACCCCAAGGATGATAATCACCTAAAGAGTTATTTAGGTAGGAAATAAATTGCATTTATAATTGATCTTAAATTATTGTTATGTTGTATTCTGCAAATACACTTATGCGCGTAATTTTTTGCTTCTACTACCGTTTCGAAAAGATGCTTTAACATTGAGGAGAAGAAGATGCGAAAGAAACTTCTCAGCACATCTTTTAAACAAAATAGTATTTACAAAATTTTAATCCTGTGCGGAACCGGTTTCGACACTATTATTTCTAGGCGTCCTTGTCATTATTATATTCATCTATACTATAATATGTTTTGCCTATAAGCTGTGTTTAATACGCCGCTTAAATGTTCCAATGGACAACTCACGTATCAACTTAGAAATCTTATTGTAAAAACGAATTCCAAGCCCCATAAAAGAACGCTGCACCCTTCTAAG
>DWPT01001925.1:0-17301 GCA_018251895.1 Agathymus mariae mariae | reverse complement strand
TTCAAGAGGAGAGTGAATAGGCTATTATAAGTTAATGCGTTCAACATCTTAGACTTCATCACCACTTACCATCAGGTTGGATTGTTGTCAAGCGTTAACTTATCTTAGAAAAAAATATATCAAAAATAATATGTAAAAAAAATAATACAAAAAGGAAGTGTTCAATTGAGATGTAAAAAAATAGCTCTCATGGTAAATTTTAAATATATAATCATAAGCAAAGACGTGGGTGATATGAATTTATTTAGTAACTTCGTCAGCGTTACAAAGTTGGAGCTAATTTTAACATAAAATTCATTACGCCGCGAGCATTCCATCGAAAGTATTGTAAAAAATCTGTTAATTAGTTCATACTGTTCGTTCATATACAAAAACTTTAGTTAGTTTTCACTATGAATGGTCACAATTTTACTTTTGGCTTAGTCAGGTTTATTAGCTCAACAAGTTTTTCAATTAGAGCCGGCAAGGACTGAACAACTTCGACTGTGACCGAGTAGTTCAGTTGGATAAAGTTTGTGTTAAACGTGAAAACAAGTTCGCCTGGTGCAGCCGGAGGGGCCGGTGTGGAGCTGCATCACACAATTTTGATGGTTTACTTGAGTCGCAGCCCAGGTGATAACGGCCATGTCTGCCGAGCGTAGTGTCTTATACATGTAAAGATCCCCCTCGGGCAAACATCTATGTGACACATACATATGTTTGTTGTCGGCTCGTGGGTGTATTTTATTTTGTAACTTCATGTCAACTATAATACAGGGGGCATTAGGTAAGGTTGTCACATTGTCCTATTTTATCCTTTTAAAGATCTGTCTACTTGTAAAAACAAACAAAGAGTTTTACAAGTTTCAAAAATTATAGTGAGCTGTAGAATTCGTATCGAGCTATTAAGTTAATAGACGTTAAGTGTTATGTATGAAAACATATATATTTTTTATTTTCATTGTAATTAAAAAATACTAATAATACCTTAATTCTATCGATGTTGCCGGTTACATATGTTGATTAAATTTCAAATTTTCTGCAACCAAGGTTTAACAACCGCATATAAGTAATAATGTCATAATCATATTATAATTTAAATCTATGCTTATAAAACCTTTAAAGCGGTCTGACCCGACTTTGTTTGGGTTAAAAAAAAAACATATTTACATGATATATAGTCTATGTCCATCCGAAACAATGTACTTACCTTTAAAACGGTAAAATAATTTTTCAGAAAGCTAACGTGGTTTCGGTGATTACGTTCCGCATACTCTTTATAATATTAGTATAGATTGTTTATGTAAAATATTCTTAGATCGTTTGCTTGCATGACAGCCTGGGCGGCCTTACACAATAAGCACAATGTTCTCAGTAGCATTACGTAGATACAGTGCTTTGATAGCAGACAAATTCCCGTTTTCTACGTTCCCAACACGAACATTGAAAAAAGACGCTCATGAAATACTTTAGCCAATAAAATTGCGGTAGCATCATGCAGTCTGAGCACATGAGTGGTTCAATTTACAAAAGTCCTGTTAAATTTAGTTTCCATCGCATCGAGGGAAGCGTCCTCGTGGCTTCAAGTACAATAAAGAGGTGGGAAGAAAAATGTTGGTTCGTAGCAACTGAGAGAGTACGTACTTCAAAAAAGTTCGTGGGATCCGTAGTCCTCGTAATGAATTGTGTTCGTATATAACTTTGTTTAATTAATGATTACTCTGTTCTGTCTGTTTGTCTGAAGCATGAGCTGAAGTCATAAGCATAACTGATTTTCTCTGAATTCAGTTGACGAAAAAAGTCGACGGATGAAAAAAAGTTAAGTCCATCGCGTGAAATGAAGGAGGTCGTTATTATGAAGAACGATTTGTTCGATTTTATAACAAAAGAGAATCATACACCCACATCACAACCCACATGTTCCCCTGGTGTTTAGTAGCCAATGCAAGCTAGCTTTGACTAGCCTTGAACTGGATAATTAGCTATTATAAAAATTTGTGTTCGCCTAGTTGTAGAAATTCAAAATTTTGTGGTATTGTAATAAGGCTTTAGACTTTTTTGTCTGTGCCCACGTATAAGGATATAAAGATGATAGCGCTAACGTCATTAAGTCATTCGACAGTGTTGTAGAAAGCCAACACCAATACAGAACTTAAAATTAAATTGTTCCTCTCCAAAATAATGTACTTTGTAGTTCAACACTGTTACTTAACATTGTTGTACTTAACTAACATGCCAACCATTGTTCTTTATTTTTCATCATCATAACCTTATAGTTCTTCACAGAGTTCGTGACTTATCAATTTTATCAATCGAGGTTTTCACCACGTTTGCCTAGTGTCGAACGGTATACTTCGTACAACTTTGAAAATATTAAGAATTCTCAGTTAAGCCGGTTTCCTCACGACGGTTTTTTTTACCGACGTAGGTTATATTTAATAAAGCTAATTGATGGTCAATATTTACCGTCGCACATGTTCGTTAGTAATACTGAATGCATCAGCGACGCGTCTCCAGGTAGTATAATTGAAGAAAACCGAGATTGAGTGCAGGACTCAATCATGGCGCCGTGCAGATTATCATCATAAAGTTCTTAACAAGGGGGTATAAATTAAGCAATTATGACAAGTGAGTCTTAATCACGGAACTCCGAAACGAATGCAGGATGGACCTTCGTCACCTGTCACCGCGGCAGTCGCCAGAGCTATGTCGGATATTTAATTTAGCCGGCCGCTAAAACGCCCAGTTGAAGAAATCCTACTAAGTAGGTACTTGACATATATTAGATTTTTTTTAGTTTAATTATGGTATTTGTTGAAATCATAAAGTTAATAGGCATATTATGTTTATGTGGCATAAAATGATTGAATAAAACATATGTAATAAAACAATGTCTTTACGTGAGATTTTGGATGTCATAGATATAGGATCCTATGAATAAAAAATAAAAAATAAAACGCTCGCTCCCCCCTCAGGCATTTATTTATTCGTCACATAAATGTTTGTCAATGTCACATAAACGGCCGGGACTCCTCGCTCGGCATATTTTTTATAATATATCTAGTCGACAAATGAGCACTAGAGCCATCACCAACGCGTTACCGAATAAAAAGGAAGGGTGCCCCCGTTATTAGGTAATTTGGACGTTTTTTCTTATTCCTCTCGGGACAATGATTTCACAAATTCAGTCATCCAGTCATCCAGAATCGTATACAATCTGTCTTGATTTAATTTTACTTGATTCCACTAACATCACTCGTTGGTCTATATATTATGATAACTAAACCACTGTGCGTCCAAACAAAATCCCACCCGATTTTAACCTGGGTCTAGGTGATTGATAAAAGCAAGGATATTTTTTTAAAATAGTTCGTCTGCGGGATCGTTCGACCCTACGAAGTTAAATCAAGCCAAATAACCATTATTCAGAAAATATGTTTTAGACGTGTGCTTCGGACCCCAGAAATTGAATTTGGATATCCAATCAGTCGGTGATAGGTATGGCGACAAGTTCAGTACTTGAGCAAAAATAAAATCATCAATGGTGTGGTAAGATTCAAGATTTTTACAATGAGTATAAATCAAATTGACAGGTGGAGATTATTTTTTAATTTTTAATGCCTGAATAAGTTTATATCATCAAGCGCTAAAATCTAAACGGCTTGTGACAAACATCATGCACGCTTCAATGCTTCGGAAGGCATATTAAGCAGTCGATGCCAATGTTATCGTTAATACTGGAACAATATGGTTGAACTATGCTTCAGACTTTTTTAATTATTATTATTAATTATTACGAGGAGCAATAACCACTAACATCACAGAAGCACCGTCGAAGTACTCGTCACTGGAGCAAGCACCTTTCCATCTATCAAGCCAGTTATTCTCAAATGATGGAACCAATTGCTTTGTAAAATTTTTGATCCAAATTGACGTCAAGTGCCGAAAGTGTGATAAGGCACAGAAGCCATACAATTTAGATAGGAAACTTTGTCGTCGGGTTGACGGCAATAATGGACGTGATGTGCGAACAACTTGAAATATAACGTTCTTAAGTAGTTATTCTAAACGGAAATGGAAATATTCGGAGTTGATTCACTTTGAGGGAGTTAAATAGCTTTTATTTTTAGCAACTTTCATATAATACCTACTCGCAGGCTATAATTCGTTTCAACTCATAAGTCGCCTACTGTACGGGCCTCTCTTAAATGAGATCCTGAATTTATTTTACTACGCTGCTTCAGTGCGCATTGGTGAAAATATGATATAATTACTTGTATTTACCTAAAGAAAGTGCACTTCCAAAAGACATCAAATAACGAGGTTTTCAATGCGTTTTTTATGTTTCTTACCTCAGAGCTCCGTCTTTAATGAACAGATTTGGAAAATTCCTTTTTTGTGTTGAAGTAGCATCAAACGGAAAATATGGGGTATATTTTCTGTTTCAATTTGGAATGAAAATACCATCTTGAAGGTGAAAAATAGGAGATGAAATAATGAAATTTATCTACTTCAAATTGAAGTTTTTTTTGTTAAAATATTTACTTGTCATTAATTCTGTAACACCTGTCCAATATTACTGTATATCAGAATAAGGACCTATTATTAGATACGGTTTTATTTAATTAGTCATAAAGTGTCTAAGATTACATTAGCGTTATCAACGTTTATAGACAGCGATGAACGCTTATCATCTGATGGCCCATCTGATCGTTTTATGACCGTATGTGAAAAAATTTGATTAGGTTAGACTTCTAGTCTCTATTCAAAGTGAGTCCGCCAACCCTTACTTTAGTCGCGTGCTGGAGTAGGTATGACGATAATTTGTCGTTTTCAGACAAGATATAATTGTAGACGGTTACTATTGTGTTCAATTGATTTCTCTAAATATACTTTTTATATGCTTGTTCAGGAAATAGTCAAACTTTTATGGAACTCAATAAGTTAATTTCCGATGAAGATTCGACATAGGAAAATCGGACCACATTCAATTGTCACCGTAATTTTTATGTAACACTTCAATACTTATGTAAGACGAAATAAAAAGGGCGGTACCCAATCAAAATTTACAATTGTACCGGGTTTTATTATCCTGAATCATCATAGTAGACTTGTTACAATGGTATTTATCGCGATTACAGAAGAGCAGCCAATGTCCCTTGACTAAAGAGCCATGAAAGAGTATTCAACAGATAATTCAAGACATTCATTCCAGCTGTACACAAAACAAAATCCAGCGACGCGGATCCTACCTCGAACCGTGTTAAACAAAGATATCAGGTCGATCCATCTAACCTATTCACTTCTTAACTCGTTAATCCCACTCAGATTTGTCTAACCGCACAATCGCGGGCTCAACGACAAATCTTGAGTTTTAGCAATTACCATGTAAATTTGCGAAGTTCGCGAAATAATTTAACGCGATGTAGACGGCGGATTCAAAACAATTTATATGTTAATTCAGCTGGTATGGACTCGGTTTCTCCACAGAATTACTCTCGACATGGAGGTACCGTCGAATTTGTCGTTATGGTGCCCAACTTTGCTTTTGTTTATGAGATATGAAATTACGGAATGCCAAATAATAGTTTGGTATACGAATCCAGAGTCAACAAAATAATATAAATAATATTTAATCTTAAACACTTGTGGTTTTTCTAGTTTTGTGCCTATTGCACTAGATGGTGTGACTCTACCAGTTTGCACGGACTTTCGATACCTCGGCTCCCTAATACAAGCCGATGGTGATATAGACTGTGCTGTGGATCGCCGAATTAATGCAGGGTGGATGAAATGGCGGCAGGTCACGGGTACTATTTCCTACTTCCGGATGCCTCTTAAATTAAAGGTGAAAATCTATAAGTCCATTATAAGGCCTGTCGTTATGAATGGATCGGAATGCTATGATTTGTAGAGAACGGAAGAAAGACGGATGCATGCAGCGGAGATGTGAATGTTGAGATGGATGTGTGGTGTTACAAGAATGGGTAGACTACGAAATTAGTATGTCAGAGGAAGCTTGAAAGTAGCACCTATTGTGGAGAAAGTAAGAGGTGCCCGTTTATCATGGTATGGGTACATAATGCGTAGGGAGGAATGTCATGTGACGAGAAGAATGCTGAGACTGGAAGTGGATGGATTTAAGGGAAGGGGAAGACCGAAGAAGAGTGGTATGGATTGTGTGGAAGACAGTATGAAGAGATGTACGGAAGGAAAGGACACACTGTGCCGACCCCAAGTGATTGGGATAAGGGCCAGAGAAATGATGATTTAATCGTAAACACAAAGCAAATAAAATGAACAGTATTAGAAAACCGAAACCCATTTCTTGTCTGGGAACCGTGCTGTAACCTCGCTTAGATAGCGTCCAGTCGTCATTAGCGCACGGTCGTCATAGGGGCCAGTGTTAGAGGGTCCCATGATAGTTGTGCCAGCTACGTTTACTGTGAAACTGTGACATACAAAGATTATATCCATGCACTTACAATTACGTAGCCTATTACAGGGGAGGCTATTGACCAGCGTAGACAACAGTATTTGCTTCGTCCACTGTGAAAGAAGCTAGAATCTAGTAGGATGGACAGTTATATTATTAAATTGTGAGCGGTACTGGTGGTGTACAAGTAATTGAATACCACTCTCGGTAGTTGCATATGGTCTTAATATATTGTTTTTATTTATACATATAATAAAATTTTAATTGATCGTTACCTGTACCTGAAGGATACATGAAAAAACTTATTATAAGGTGCCTCTATTAACGCAACGGAACCCAAAAAAATTGTGGTTACAATTTTGTCTCTTTGTCTGTGCGTTTCTGCGCGCAAATCTCAGAAACGGCTTAATCGACTTCGTTTTAGTTATCATCAATGTATTGCAGTGAACATCATTTAATGTTTAAAATAACTTTCGTTGCAATCCGTCCATAAATAAAAAATAAAACATGAGAAAAACACATTCCTAAAACAATAATGTGATAATATTAACCGTAAAGCTGAGTTATTCTGTAGCAAAGCGAGATTTTGCTAGTATATCAATATAAATCAATTAATTATACACATTCGTGCTGTACATATTCGTATACATATAATGTTTCATTATTTAAACCTTTTTCTGAGCAGGGTAGCACGCAGGAGACTGAAAAGGTGGTAAAATATATTTAATGTAGGAAGGTTGCGTAGCATAGCGTAGTAAGAGTGAAAAGTGCGCGAACAAAGCCGTAGAGATTAAAGATCAGAGATATGATAGTTACTTGATAATATAAATATAGAGTAGCATAAAGTACTTTTATTGTTCTTAACAATATATTCAACTTAACACAATAATTTTCTTTAAACACGTCGTTTCATTTTACTCAAAAGTGTGTAAGGTCTTCGTATGTAAGTGAACTGGAAATTAGGATTTGCGACACTCCCAAAGCACCGCACAAACACGATATCCGCTACTGTCGTTACCAACATTAAATCGGATCCAAATTTGCAATTTCATTGCAATCGAGATCTTGCTGAATCAGAATCGATTAACGAGAAATTTCGAGCTTAAATCGATTTCAAATAGATTCTTGGCAAGAACAGTTTAGGAGTTCGTGAGAGTTAAATGATGCTCTGATTGTATCGTATTCAATCTTCAGCATCGCACAGTTATCACTTGGTTATAAGTTTTATAACGTTAGTCAAAGGATGCACTGTTTGACATTTTCGTTGAAAATGTACGACTGTGTATTTTGGATTTCATCAAATCTGATGGGGACAATATTATTTCCTGTATACGGCTCTAGGCAAGATTAAAATGACTCAAGTATACTTCTATATAGTTATCAAGTCTCTGTGTAAGTTAAATAAATAGGTAGTATAGGTACTACTATGAGGTATATTTGCACAAATAGCAAATCTTTTTATTTTTATTCTACTAAACGTATATTTCCACTTGTACACGCATTGTTCCATTCGGGCAAAATGTTGTTTCTGTAGCGTACACTGAGGTAGTTGTGAGATGGCAAGATATTTTCGTCTTGTACCTTCATAAATTATAATGTGACTGTTACTCCAGTTAAGTAAAGTTTTATCGAAATCGGTTGAGCAGTTTAAGCGTGGAAGAGTAACAAACATCTTTAATAAATCAAACTCGTTAGTTCGCGCCCAGACTTGTTTATTTATCTTCTTCGTTATTTAATATAACTGTTTGTAAAATATTATACAACATTTCCACTAAGCTTAATCAATCAATGAAAATGTCAACACTATATGCATCGAATGAAATTATTTACTGAACAGTACTAAAAATAATAGGAAAATAGTGAAAGTCATCACACATTTACAATATTACGGGATCGGATACGATAAGATAGGATTCTAAACTAAAATTAAATTCTAAAACGATTAATTTAATTTACATTTAAAAACGTTTTTTCAAGCTTTGTTGTTATAGATTTATATTAAGAACAATAAACACGTGATTTACTAATTATAAAATAAATCGCTAACGTGAACGCATCCTAAGCTAAATATTATCAGAGCAGCGTATACTCCTCACTGTTGACGTACGTGAGAAGTCTAATTTGTCTCGTTCAATAGCGTGTAGAAACTGTAGCTCCCGCGTAGAATCTGAAATGGAATTATTATTAATATAACTTGTTAATTTACCTTCGCATTTGCTTACACAATGGTGGCAATTTAGATTGACTAATCGTTTATTACGTGGACACTGTATCTTGTCTATAAACGTGATTGGATATATTAATACTGCATTACTATGTGACTATTCTGTACGATTTCTTATAAGTTACGTTGATAAGTTGTTTCGGCCATCTTTACTTTGGGCTTAAATAATGGTCTTTCTCGGCCACGCAATAGCCAGCTTTATCCGAAGACTCGAAGACAGATAAGATCTTACCTTGCCTATTTACGAGTGTGTTCCAAACTCAATGCTGACCTTTACTTTAACACAATTATCGGATCGTTTCAAAAGGAGGGTTGAAGCTTGCTCGATAAGTAACGATGGTTTGTTTCCATGATGGAAAGACACTGGCAGTATTAAAACGAGGCTAAAGCACAGCGACCACAAAGGAACAGAAGCCAACAGATCAAACGTTTCGATAGACTTCGCCGCGCAATTATAATGCGTATTGGTGAAGAGAGTCAAAATGATTTTCGGAAGTTTTTGAGTTCTCCGCGGGCCCCTGACAAGTTTTTAATACAATCTCACTATAACAATCCTGAGACAATGTTTTCCGCTGTACCTTATGTTGCTAATCTCCTTTCGCTTCCTTTTCGCACAACGAAAACACTATTGAGTAATATAAAATACCGATACAAAAGTGGCCAGTGACATCTCGTTGAAAGGTCCCGCTGTGAACACCATTTTTTTGCTGACGGCGTACGCTAGAAGGGCTGTTTCCTTCTGCAGCTGTACATTAGCTTCCACCCAGTTGCTTCTAAATGTATTACAACTCACTAAATTGCTCTGAAAGAAAGTGATAATTAGTATACTTTTATGTATTACAAAACATAACGAAAGACTAACTTATTATAATCACCTGGAATCAGTTAAATATAATCTATGTAGGTGCGTAAAATGGAGTAGTCGTTAAATACTCTGAATTATTTTAAATTAAAATGTATAAGCTTGGTCACAGATGTAGTGATTAACAGGCACCTTGGATCATCTGCTTTTTGATTTTACTTTTTTCGACCTTATTTAATTTAAAGGAATTTCAAAGACCAAATTGTTCGATTAGTATAGCAAATATACATTGCAAAGATGCGTTTTACTGAAGGAACGAGCGATCAAAAGGTGCTCACCGCTGTGCATGGAAAATACAGTACACTAAAGGTATAGCTGATGCGTTGCTGGCCAACAGCCATTTGCTATCTCATCTATTCGACATTGCAACTGAAACATTAAAGATTGCTTCTAGCTTCGTAGCTTTATTCAAACATTAATAGCTTGCCACGCAAATAATCAACCTTAACAAGCGCGAATAACGATTTAATGGGATGGTATAAAGCCCAACGTTTTACGTCCGAAAGGACTGGACGCTGTTGTCTTGGGAGCTATTTAGCAAGGCGCACCAAGAGCACGGCAAGACGCATACAAGATTATTGGATTTACGATGGAAGGGGCCCTACGTCCTATCCAAAAACTTGTACATGTATGCTAACTGACCTCTTCCGTAACCTCGTTACTATGCCAATAGAAAACGAGCAGTTGAATCAAGCAAGCCATGACGTATACACAGTAGGACAAAAGTTTTACGAAGTTATCTTGCAGCTGAAAAAAAGTGTTACTCATTCTAACTGGATAACTCAATTAAATCAAGCTAAAATTTTGCATCCACTTGGGGGCGTGAGTGTCCTATCTTTTCCTAATTAAAGATACGAGTGTACGCCTCCAGTTAATCTAGTGTGGATTGGTGCAGGAATTAGAGGCTTCATCTCCGATAAAAATCTGCCTCTGATATACATCAGTCGCTCAATCAATCAATCAATCAATCAATCTTGTCGCATGAAATACTCCGATGTGGCATTACGACTGCCATCTAAATAACATTCGGGATCAACTGTAGCTTTACGATGCCTTCAAAGCACGATGGGCCTCATAACATATTTTACCTCTATTCGATCAATGGAGGCTTGATCACAATCGAATTCACTTATCTATATCTATGTATATTTTATGAAGGAAATTTTTCTGCACATTCTCGAGGTTAGAGAATGCTATTTATCATTAAGTCCGCCTATTGAATCACAAGATGTGTATAACAATAAATAAATAAAATAAGAATTAGGAAATAAAGTAAGAAGGTCGACTGAAGATTACTTTCTGGGTTTGAGTACCTATATGGGCTTCGCCGTTATTGTTATTTATGCCTAACATATAATATTTCAAGTTTGAAGTACAAACACATTTTTACCCTCGTAGTCTTGATGATAAAAGCGCGAATTTCTGCATTAACTGAGTAAAAGCATTTTCGTGTTACCTCAACCATCTCGATGATACAGACGCCAAGATTGACGGAAATTACGACAAGGTACAAGAACGTTACTGGAGATATCAAACAGTTGAACGTCTCTTGATATCTGTAATGATAATTTAATTTTATTTAACGATATAAAATAAAAGGTCAATAATAAAATAACACGTAAACTTGTCTTACTTGATCAGTATAGTGTGGAATCGATGACACTCCACGATATTTCGTTGACAGACAAAGGTGCTGTTTACATCGATAGCATTCTCACAATAAATACCAGACACCTTGAGTTGGTTGGCAAAAAACATCATCACAGCTACGACGAAAGGATCCCATGACATTACGTAGAGAGTAACCATATTAGCAAATAAAGTTTGAGTTATAAAAATGTAGTAATATCCAGGTGGATTCCGCTCCCAGGGGGTGTAACCATCAAATATCTTTATGTACTCCTCACTCGTATTATTTTCCTTATAAACCCTCTGATAAAGATCGGAAAATATACTCAGGTTTGATAGAAATCCCATTATCCATTAAAAGTATGTAAGGCGATGGCTGTATTTTATGTAACTTCGTATTATTCGTTTGATTTCGGGACCATTTTTTGACAATTCTTCACGTTCGACTGTTGATATGTATGTATACCTGTCCATTTTTCGTGGTCTTTTATAAAAAAAACGATTTTAATAACCGCTACGTGGAAGGGAGCGAATTGAATTATGGGTTTGAAGGCAGCGAGGCTAGCGTTGATAGAGCACTTGATGTATTGACTGAAGAAAAATGCTATGGTGATATACACCGTAAGGAGTTTCAATTTTGTTATACAGTCTTTTACAGGATGCCACATACCAATACATTTCATAATGGTCAAGTGGGGCCATAAAAGGGGATAGTTATCTTCCGTTAAGGTATGCAATACTTTTCTAAAACTTTCTACGACAACCATCGCAATCGAATAATTCCTTTCAAATGGACCGTTTATCATGGCAAAATGATAATGTTCCTTATACGAGTATATAGTGTATGAATAGTAATGAAAGGGTATATGGAATTTAGAATATATTTAACTGTGTAATTACAGTCGTGTAATTACCGTGCGAATATTTGAAGAGATGCAGGTGTAGGTACCTATATGTTCTTGCTTTTCGGGTAATAGATTAAGTTGTGCAAATTATATATTACTGAACGTATAATTTGCGGTATACTTAATAATTTAAATACGGAAATTTTAGTCTATTAACAAGTATTTGCGTAGTGCAGCGATGGTCCTGTGGGATAAAATTATTATTTAACCCTGGATATTTTAATTCGAATCTTCTAACTTTTTAATGATACAAATCATCATTCTGTGATTGCTGATTTAGACCATTGCGTATATGAGACTGTATGAAACTTACAGATCTGCAGTGAGCTTAATGGATTTTTTTCTTTTAAAACAGGTAAAGCTCCGGTTAGGGTATGTTTGCTTAACGCCATGTATCCATTGCTGAGTCCAAGCTCAGCTATTCTGCACGTTGTGCACTCCGTTGAACAAAGTACTGACAAAAAGGGTCCGATTGATTCTTTATTTCGGAGGTCTTCTTTTAACTTATTTCCAATACTTGTAGTAAGGTTCTTTGTTCTTGCTGATGTCCATGGGTAACTTTGACCACTTACCATCAGGTGACTCGATTTTTTGTTTTGATTTTTGATCGTTTGCCCGATTTTTGGCTATTCACATATAAAAAAAAATTTTAACAGTTAAATATTTAATTTTTAGTATTCCGTAACGATGCGTAGGCGTGAGATCAACACGTTCTCGTGCAGGCGAAAGTTTCACAAGCGACGGTTTTTATTACTGTAAAACGTAACCGTATTCAGACCGTTTGCTTTGATTTCCAGACACGGATAACCTTGCATTTACAGCGTTGGGTTAATTAAAGAGCTTACCTACATACTAGTTACGGTTTTGTTGAGCACGAAACAAAGGTGTTACTGTTATATAACCGAAACAAAATTGTTTAATCCAGCTTATCCCATACAAAATTAACGTTTATTTATATAGCGTGGCGGAGACGTGTTTATTACGTCGACGTCGTTGTATAAGAAACAAATACAATTTCCTGTTAATTTCCGGCCCGATTTTATCTGGACAACGAGAGCTTTTGCATTCCGACAGGGAGTTGTATACGCAGGCGCTAGACTCATTCCCCTTCAATAGTAACTATTAGCATTGGCAACATGCTTCACGATATCTTATTATAATTGAGCTACCTCTGAGTCGACCCGCTATTTCATTGCATAAAAAAAAATGCCTACACTCACACAATGATTCCTTTTTGCAGGTGGCTGTACTGGAACTTCCAGCACGTGAGCTAACCTTACATTCAAAAAGCTCCTTTCTACCTCTATTTCACTTCACCATACTCACGTACTGAGCTAGACTCATGTACACATAAGATTCATAGTAAATAAACTCGTTAGTATACGTGTATTTATCATTGGATTTTCTTTTATCTTAAAAGTATAAAAAGCAGGTTGAACATAAATTAGTGATTAACTTTTTATCGGATAACCGGTACTGAAAATACCGGTCGTTCAAGTATTGTGTACAATCTATACAGGATCTAAAGTTGATATACATTAAGCAGTAAGCTCAGGTTGTTACACAAAATGAAAGAAAATTTTATTTGTTAGTATTCGTTAAAATTAGTTTAAATTACTTATATATTTAATAAGCTCTGTAGTCTTAGTCAGTAATATAAGCTTTTTATGTACCCATATTTTATATTATGCAGCGATGCCAATTTCTGGGGAATTCCCCGAATTACGGAAAATCTCAAGTCAATTGGGGATTGGTCTCCGGATTAGTCCTAGGAGGGGAAATTGTGAGGAATATTACATTTATACCATAACGAATCGTATGTTCTTGTATCTCGTATGTTCTCTTATAATTATGAAACTATTATATCAAATAGTACAATTGTTACCGGTTACTTTTTTACTACAGGACATCACCAGTTTGTATATTGTAAATAGTTACATTACTACGTGGGGAAGTTCCTGTCTAGAAACGAATACAACGACTAATTTATAAATATAAATTTATATATATAAATTTATATATATAAATTAAAACGAATTTAATAACAATGAATTTCCGCAAAGTAACGCCCGATACTATCAACTATTAAGTCTAATTTGTTTCAATTCTGTCTTGTTTGATTAGAAACACACTTATGTTGTGTTCGATCCTAAGTTTTGTTTTTATGGAGAGCTCATATTATGTTGGATTTCACTCTGCGTGGGCTCGATATAGGAGATGACGCCGAAAACTATTGGGCAAAAATACTTAGTTTTAAAAACATCGCCGGACAATATTTGTTTCCAAATTTAAAAATAGAGATGCAGTTTTTACTTGTGCTTCTATTCACTAACACATCAGTAGAGAGGAAGTTCAGTGTCTTAAAAATTATTAAAATAGCGAACAGAAACAGATTACACAGATGATTACACGGTAGTTTCCTTATTGACTACTAGAGACAATAAAAAAACAGTCTAGTATTCTCAAATTTATACCTTTCAAAAATATCTAATTGTACGGTATGACAAAAGCCCTAACAAAAATGTATAAAATCTGCATAAATTTATTTTTCCTTTATTTCTACGTGTGCGTAATGGGAATATTTTCTACAGGAATTTGAAGAATTTCACTTTGATTTTTGGGGAATCAGTAAAATAGGTATTGGCAACCTTGATATTGTGATAACTCTATGGCCAGACATTTGATGGCTTGACTTGACGTATAGCGTATTTATGCTAAGTTCAAATATTTGACGGTTACGGAACGGATTTTATATGTTTCAAAATCTGATCCGACTAAGAAAGTTTTGTTTGATATTAACATTAATATTTATATTTTGTGAAACCGAAGAAACGGCTATGCCCATTTTATGAAGTGATTTCTGCGAACTTTTGTTTTAATTATACATCGTGACCTGAAGAATTTTGTTGTGATAGGTGTGAGCGAGTTCAGATTCAAAGATGGTGAGAATTGACAAAGGCCCAATTGCGGCTGCTTCCAAGGGTAGGGTACATTCTGCACCTTCTAGGAGTGGATCTACACAAAACATGGCCGCAAATATAAAAGTTGTGGTACGAGTTCGGCCCTTAAATGAAAAAGAGAGGGAATTAAACAATCGCGTCGTGGTCGACGTTGTGGACGATAAAATGTTGGTTTTCGATCCTAAGGAGGAGATACGACCATTTTTCTACCAGGGTGTGCAGCAGCCGAATAAGAATTTCTTGAAGCGTGCAAACAAGGAACTGAAGTTTGTTTTTGACAATGTTTGTGGGCAAAATGCAACTAACTTTGATGTTTTTGAGACGACTACGAAGGACATATTAACATCGCTCATGGAGGGGTACAACTGCTCCGTGTTTGTATACGGTGCGACAGGTGCTGGGAAGACGTTCACAATGATCGGAAACAAGGAACACCCCGGTATCACCTACTTGACTATGGAACACCTTTTCTATACTATAAACTCTTTTGAAAAGGAAAGAGAATTTGATATCGGAGTTTCCTATATTGAGGTCAGTATCAATAAGATAATTTATGTATTCCATTTAGAGACTGAAGTGTTGTGTAGTTTTTTTATGTGTCGGTGAAAGTACGAGAACATACAAGACACATTCCTAACTTTTGGGGATACATTTACTTTAGATACAAATTACCAATTAATTATAACAGTATATAGTTTCCAATTAACTATAACATATAAATAGAGAAGCTATCAATCTTAAACCTGCTTGATGTGCAATTAATATTCAAATATTTATTATTAAAATATTTATTACTTGTACATTATTGAAAATGTAAATGTACATGTCTTATAATTAACTTGGAAACCCTAAACACATATTATAAGTTTTGAGCCAATCTTATTCTGTAATAAACAGTCACAATTATGCATACAATTTGAATTACTGATCTGATTACTAGCTTTACAATACTAAGTTCTGAACTTATAAATCAGTGTATTTAATTATAAAATATCATTTTGTTCATTTAATTGATACTATTACTTTTAGTCTAGCTCACAAGTAATCCTCTTTTGCACTATCATACCTCAGACTGTCACTATACATTGCCATTTCATAATCTCCAATTGCATCGTAGATCTCATTTGAAAACAACCGTGACTTGTGTGTGATAGATGTTTTTTAAATAAATAATCAAGCAGCCTTATGCTTGATTATTTATTCAACTGTTCTATAACTGTTCGGCCTTAATAGAATTCTTGTGTGGTGGCATTTATCTATATATGAATAGATAAAGAGAAAGCAGTTCAGTATATTATTCTTTTTTATGTTAGGTAGTTGGTGATGAGCTTTAGTGTCAGGAACAAAAAAAAATTGGGACTAAAACTTTAATGATTTACATCAGATTAACTTTGGTGGCAATTTGGATACCTACTTTTTCGTAAAATGATTTATTACTTTTCTATAGGTGTACAATGAGAATGTTTATGATCTGCTTAAGCCATCGAACACTCCATTACAACTCCGTGAAGACTCTAAGTATGGCGTGATGGTGGCTGGACTCACCCTCAACAACATTAAAACAGCTCGAGAGCTACTCAATATGCTAGAGAATGGAAATAAGAATAGAACACAACATCCAACCGATGCTAATGCTGAAAGCTCCAGGAGTCATGCTGTTTTTCAGGTAAAATACTATAGTAAATTTTCAATAATAGCATAATATATATATTAAGTTTCTTGCTAGTGAATAAGCTAGAAAATTAAAGAAAAATATTGTAATTTTGGCTGGGAGTCATGTTTATCTTTTTCATAAAACTATTGCATGTTACAGTATTTGAGTTACTTCATGAAAATGTTTGTGAGTCACTTGAACCATATGTTTCAATTATAGGCAAAGTTGTCATTTAAGATACTCATACAAAAAAGGGCTGATTGGGTATTACAGATATTAGATGTAGATTTATACTAACATTGGTATGCATGTCCCTTTGAATCAGATGACTCTGCTAGACATTTTTTTGAAATTTGCTTCGTCTTTTGTTACATATGTCATGTAAGACTAGAATAACATGCTTGCATCGTGTCGCTGTTCTCGGATTATGTTTTAAGGCAAGAGTGAATGGGTTCTTACTAAGTTAAATGTGTCTCACGGATGAGCTAATGGCGTAGTTCCGACGGTCATTGTTGGATGAATCCTTAGCTCCATTGTTAGCTAACACCGTCCATTTAAAGAGGGCAATTAAATGTTTTTGCGTGTTTCTGTGTAATGTTGGATTGTTGTTGACGCCTACGGTGTTGCGGAAGTCCACCGGCGGACGGCGCTG
>DWPT01001924.1:0-17302 GCA_018251895.1 Agathymus mariae mariae | reverse complement strand
TAAAAATTTTGCTGCAATGGCGTTAATACATAAGTACCCTTATTTTACATTAACAAATAGTTCCTTGTTATATATAATTTCTAATTTATTAGTAATGGTAACATGTACTACTTACTTACCAAATCTGTAATGCCTGCAAAAACTAACAAACCCAGGGCAAAATTGTAATTCTCCTGTAGAATAAGGTACCCAAGATAAGGAGACATTGCTATTCTCGTAATACACAGGATGTTTGGTATGGTGAATATATTCTCTTTCTGAAAAAATGTAGAAAACCATCATATACATCTAATGAAATGCTAACTTCCTCATAAATATAGCAGATAGATAATTAAGACTTTACAATAGTCAAGTCTTGTGTAAAAACAAACATCGGTTGCAAAATGCCTGACATAGGTACAGTTTAACACAGGTCATTACTCACATGTATAATGTTACTACACATTAAAATGCAATTAAATGTTTTTTGAATATTAAATATTGTTATGTAATAAAAAATTACATATAGATAGGCATATTATAGTAAATTAAGTTGCTGGCAAAAGATAGAAAGTCTTTTATCTCCAATAATGCAACATATCATTTTGGATGTCATACCATGTTGAATGAGAATTTAATTATGGTTACTAGTTTCTGTCCATTTGAAAGAAAATAATGGCATGGGTTAACATAATATTTATCTCCAAACAATCTTCTCACCTCTACAACTTCCTCGATTTTTTCCCTCACTTTGGCCTTAGTTTCTAAAATTTCTTTAATCAGATGATTCTTTTTTATTTTTAATTTCTGTTCCGTAACTTTTTTTTGGTGCCTTATATCTCGCACAAACTCTACTCCTTTTTGACGAATTCTATGCTCTGTATCTTTAATAATTTCTCTTCTTTGGTCAAATGCATCTTTTAACGCTTCAGCTCTCTTTTCTAAATTTATAAAATGTTTTTTGCTGTCGGACGAGTACACACATACTATTGATGAAAGTTTTAAAGGTAAACGAACTGAGCATTGTTTATTTCTAATAATTTTGTGGACCGCGAACAAACTATACGATCTGTAATGACTACAACACGATGTTTGCAATTGTTTGACGGAACTGTAAGTCCTAAATAACATTATACTGAACAGTAATATGTGGTAGATACTTGAGTACACAAATTTTTAATACTATAATTTGCTCCAAATTATATCAATGAGTAGGAGAAAGAGGTGGACCAGCCAACCGGCGCGGCGGTAATTTTATGAATATAAAATTAATGACATTGACAGATGACAAGACACTGAATTTGACCGTTGTCCTTGCGTTCCACTTGATCCTCGGAATGCTCAAAATGTACTAAAAAGCGTTCCACTTGACGATCGCTGTCGTTGTGGTCTAAGTGAAAACGTCATTATTTTCGTTCACGCCCAGCCCTCAACGCCCCATGTCGCGAGCTAGGCCGATGTGAGCGTTGAAAAATTTGGCGCAATTTATAATTTAAAAATGGCGACTGAAAAATCGGCGTAAGCGAAAATAATGACGTCATTATTTACGTTTTCACCTCGACCGCAACCGCGATCGTCAAGTGGAACGCTTTATAGTACGTTTTGAGCGTTCTGGGCATCAAGTGGAACGCACGCATTATCTAATTAACAATTTAAAGAGAGAGTACTTTGTGAGTATGTGTATATGTGTAGAGTAATCCTCGAACCAAGACACTGATTAAAAACCGTTCCACCGTTTTACCGTTCCCAAAGTACATTATTCCGGATCAGCATATACTTTATTGGAACAAAAAGTTCTTTGCCTCAGTGTTTGAACTAAGACTGCGATAATTTCAGAAATACAATAACAATGAGGATTTGATTACCGTTTGTAAAGGTTAAAGTCAAGTCTCCGAAGCTAAGTGATAGTGGATTACTAGTTTAATGTTATTATATTATACTAATAACCCACCCTAGGCTTAAGCCAAGGAACCAAAATTTATTCCCTGCTCTCTTACTAAAATTACCATATTAACTTTTATTCCTTTATTTGATCAGAAAGACAGACATGCAGACAAATGTACAGAATGTACAAATTCAACCACGTTAAACTTTTTTTAATTTGTTCAATTTCAATGTAGCAATGTGCTCAAGCTCACAAAAATAGTTTGCTAGATAGAAAAATTATTTATGCACTCTCGTCCGTATTTGCCGCTGTCAAATTTTGTTATTTATTTCTTCAGTTAGGTGGCGCTACTATCACGTTGTAAAATAAATATTAATCGTATAGATATCGTTGTTTTGTTGTCCAATCATATTTATTTGTTTTTATGTCAATTTATCCCATTTCGGTCATTTCAAAAGAATGTTATGTAAATATTGTGAATAATCAATGGTAAGATTTTTTTTTTTGTTTTTTTTTTTGCGTAGTGTCAACATATATGTAATGCTGTAGTATTTACGAACATAAAAGTATACCTTATTTACATGTTTAACGATAGATCTAAAACTAAAACACTTATCTGTTATTGACGTCATTATTTAATGCACGAATTTGTCGATATAAAAATCTATTTTAGATTATTGTCTATCTGCAATACGGGACATTACATATAAATAGTAAAACCCGACTAAAATTATTGTGAATAAACGTCACATTTCCAATATTTACACTGTTACTGTTTAAATAACCATATAGTTCGTTGTTGTGTACAAATTGTAGACCAGGAACATTCCAGTTCTGGGAGTGACAGTAATTTATTTTCTTTACCCTATCTCATATAAGTTATTAAAAGTTTACTTATGCTATATGCAATTACAGATTCCATAATGAAGGAAGAGGAACTGAAATACATGTTACGCCTTCTCGATAATCTGACAGTGGAAATATTCAGTGTGAGTGAATTAAATAATTAATTTTACTGTTACACATATTTTTTTATTATAATTTATTAAAATAAATCTACATACTCTGTCTTGTACTCAGTATTCTAATTTTGTTGTAGGAAATAATACAATTTTTTTATGATTTAGAAGAATCCAAAGAAATAAAAGAATTGTCAGATGAGACTATACATTTCTTTGAACAAAATTTGAAAAACAATCCTGTGACTACATCAACAATCGTATATTATATACAGGAAAATATATCAGAAAATGATGCAAATCTTCAAAAATTGCAATTATTGTACATCAATATATTAAAGCATGAAATTTCCGATAGTATCTCCAATGCTGACAGACTGATAACACTGTTGTCGCTTGTAAGATGGAAGGACAAATATATACAACGATTTATAAATGACATCTTGAAACAAATGCCACATGACTTATTTAGACAATATAAGAAACAAATTTTGATTAGTTTATTACTTCAAAACAAACCAGAGCTTTTAAAAATAGCATCAGATTTAATGCACACAAATGAGCCTCAAAAAAGGTTTAAACTAACAGCAGAATACATGCTTGAACTGTGCTACCAAGATAAGACACATTGGCTGATGAAAGCAGCCCAGGTATACAAACAACAATTGCACGATATAAAAAATGTAACATTTGAAATTAATAATTTCACTAAACAAATTCTTATTATGGTGCTCATTGACCTTACAAATTGTCCTGAGACATATGACTTGCCATCGCTTGTGCATCAGTTGACAAACATATTTTCAATACTAGATAACTATACAACAGTGGATCATCAACTACAATTTTATATAACTGAAGTAAAAAGAGAGCTGACTGTGATCAAATTTTGTTTGGAAAATAACTGCAAAATCATGACAACCTCGATATTCAGCCAAGTACTTGCACAGAGTGCATTGACTGTCATATCACAAGTATGTAGGCTCTCTAAAGTAGATCGGTACAAAGTATCAAGACTACTGAATACAAATAATGATTTCATTAATGAGTTGATAACACTGAGTAATAAAATTGATGATAAAGTGCCTAAGCAAGCTGATATGAACTGGGATGTTTCTACATATAATAGTTATTGTGCAATAACAAAGATAATAGATGTCATAGTAACTTCACCTGAAGGTGAAGAAAATGCTCAGGATATGAATACTATGTTTGATGACATTAAACGCCTTATTTTGTCAATCCAGCCTTTGCAATATTGTATTGAAGTCATTGAAACAATTTTCTCATGTCTCTTCTTAAGATATGAATATTTTTCGTGCCCTGAACACAATCAAGAGTATCCATGTGGTACCCACTCTGATTGTTCATATTTTTATTCAAAAAAGCAAACCAGATATCCAAAAAATATAAAAAGCAGCAGCTCAGGATTTATGTCTTCTCCATTAACTACACAGATTATTTTGAATACCCTCAAAGTGTGTCTAGAAACACTGTCAGAAAAATATGAAGGATCTGATTTACACAAGAACAAACAAAATGAAATGTCGAGATTAAAGAAAATAATGAATGTTGTTAATCATTCCATATGGAAGATGCAGCTGGTATCCACACTCTCTCCTGATATTCAACCATTGCAACTGAAGTTATGTTTGGATTATGTAGAAGTGGATGATAGTAGTGACGATGAAGAATGTGACTTGTACATTAAACCAACAAAGAAGAAACCTAAAGTACGAAGACGACATACTAATTCCAACATAGATGTTAGCCATGCTATGGTTACATCTACAATTTCAGCTTCAGATGATGGTAAGAATGCTTATAGATAGTCTATTCTTCTTGCTGAATCGAGCTTAATTTCTGATGGAAATCTTTATCAACCTACTTAACATATGAGCTCTCTATACAAACATTAATAAATCTTTAAGTAAAGCAATACCAAAAAATGTCTATATTAATAACAATAATAATAAAATTAACAAAATCGGGATGAAATTTGGATGTAGTTGTAAACAGAGCATAATAGAAAAAAAAATGTTTTATCTATACTAATATTATAGAGAAGAAAACTTTGTATTTTTGTAACTTTGTAACTTTAAAACTTCTTTCACCATTAGAATGCTACATTATCGCTGAGTAACATAGGCTATATTTATTAATAGAAAAAATAAAGGATTCTTGGTAAAACTTCAGTAATGTGAACCAAGATGTAAAAATATAAATAGAGGAATGTAAAAAAATAAGTTCATGTAAAAAAATAAACCTTCATGTAATAAATTACTTGAGTACATAAAACTATAAAAAGGAATTTTAATAAAAAATTATATGTTATAAATAAAAGAATAAAAATAGGTTGATAAGTACAAAAATTAAAATTGAAAGAAAAAAGTATGTACCTGTGACCTTTATAAAGATAAAATTATAAATTTATCTCTAAATGTTTAAAAATAAAAGTACACCTGTCTGAGGACGGGACGGTCTGCTAGTGATGTTATAATGTATTCCTGTCTTCTTTTACAGCATGCACAACAAAAGAAAGTGCAATTGATTTTATCTCAATCATGCTAGCAAAGCCGACATGCTTGGTAGCCTTGGCACTTTATCACAATGACTTTTCTAAGGCAAATCAAATTTTAGAGGTAAATATTTTAAATGTAATAAATAATACATTATATTCATCATTATACATGTTTGTTATGCTGTGTTTATAATACATAAACTTTTCACATTAAGTAGGTACTGTGATTCACGAAGACGAATGTTTAACATAATACCATCTGTTAACACAAGTAATAAGTAGATACATACAAATTATTCATGCTACAATAAAGTGTCACTAACCTCAATTCGTTCACAATTACAAATTATTTAGTACAATTCTCCTTTTTTTCTAACGATCCTTGGGAATCTTATGAGTTTCTTCGTATTCCTCGAGTTTAATAGTTTGATTGTCAGTATATAAAAAAATACGCACTGATCATAACCATATCTTAATTGTAGACAATAGTTGTTATTCATAAATTGATGCTAAACTATAAATCTATATATAAAATCTATCGCTATGACATACAATATTATAAAAATGAGTCCTACATTTCATTAGTTATTGTGTACAAAAATAAATTATTAAAAATCACACCAATCCTATCATACAGGTAACTTAATAAAAATAAAATAATTAATTTGTTTAAATATTTGTCAATACTGTAGAAGCATTTTTCAAACAGTATTGAAGCGTAAGTTCTTAAATGTGTAATTTGTTATATATATTAGATGAGCCATGTAAAAACAACTTTTGAACATTATTGGTTTTGCTAGGCACTCTTTACAATTTGTTATTATATCTGACTTGTGTTTTACATTCAAAATTATCAAAGCATATTTTGTAAAACTTGCGAATTCCAGACCGTGAAAGCAGGTTTGTGTTAATAGCTTAATAACTTATTTACTTTATAGAATACACTATAGACCGTGATGACTAATATCAAACAGCATTGTAAATAATTTAAATC
The DNA here is from genome assembly GCA_018251895.1 of Agathymus mariae mariae. Classification (NCBI taxonomy): domain Eukaryota; kingdom Metazoa; phylum Arthropoda; class Insecta; order Lepidoptera; family Hesperiidae; genus Agathymus; species Agathymus mariae. Next base: position 10,964 of record DWPT01001924.1, on the reverse strand, counting down.
GATATGCCATAGACACAAAAAAAAATTTTTCTTAAATAATAATGCATGTATATCTCGTATACATCTTATTGGTGCATGATACGCTGTTAAAACTGGATTATTAACCGATTTTATTTTTTGAACAACATACGAAAACTTATTTATTTTTTCATATAGTATGTATATGTGTTGCAATGAATTTTTTGGTCAATATTAAATCCCAAAAATATTCTTTTGGTAGTTGTTAAATATTAGTTCCTTTATACTGAACATAACTTATTCCCATTAAATTAACATTGCAAATTTAAAATGCCAAAAATATACAATGTTCATGCAACTAAAAATATTTGTAGAATTTGTCATTTAATAAAAATTAAATTACTTTCAGATGTTCGATTTAGCAGACTCTGAAATAGCGACTGAGGTGACATTTACGGAACAATTGCGCCATTTGGTAGCAAAGATCAAGAACATTCTGCATTACAGAGACTGTTCTCGATATTCTACAAAAGAGCTATCTGCTCTCTCGGTTGTAGCCACCGAAGTGATGGGGCTCGTAGAAGGCTTTCTTGCTTGTAACAGAGCACCTAATTCGTTCGATATAATCGAATTAGGAGTCCGTCACCCCCATCTACAGTTGTATAGCCATCAAAACGCTCCCTTCATTAATGCTGTTGATATACTACTTAGCAGCGGTCTTAATAGGGAGATAACGTACGGATTGATAAATGTAGTCGAAAGGAAACTAGCTGAAGTGAGAAGTAGCACAGATGTGGCTGCTGTTAAGAAGACAAATTACATAAGGTTCGTTGAAGATGTAGCAAGCGTTACTTTTGAAATATTTGGCAACACGGAGAAGTGTTTCGATTACGTAGACAATGTATGTGGTTTAATAACTGATTGCCGCATACCCATCAAACACAAAGAATTCTGTAAACTGAACCAGCTTTCCAAGGAGCTAAGACAGTCGTGTCAAGATCTAGATGTCGTTGTAAATCCGACTGATGAAGTCAAACTGGATGAGAATTCACTACAAAAATATCACCAGATTTATATGAACGTGGTCGCAGCGTCGGACAAGGATTTATGCAATATTGGAGAAGTATCTCGCCACGGAAACAAAAAAGCAAGAGTTCACTACCTACGCATGTGCTACATGTACTCGAAGTCAGTGTCGCAGCTGGAACACGAAGATCGAACTCCGGAGACAAACGCAGAAGCGCCTTATTTCTCGATATTCGAAAGACCGCTGCATGACATTTTCGGGAACATGATCAATGATAAGGAAATACCTGTCACACATTTGGAACCGATTTGCAAGAAACTTAACGTGAATTTAATACCAAAACTGATTTTGAACTTTTGCCCCTCGATCTCATTACCAGGGCCCCATAAAGAAGCCACAGAGGAAATTTTCATAAATCTACTACAAGATGTGTACGATTACAAGAACTCTGAAGAGAAGCTATTTATTGAACATATGACGAATTTCGCCCCACTACCAAGAATACCTGATCCCCAATGCCTGACGTACATTGTGTTACACAACTGGGTGTTAGCACACATAATTAAGAAAATTCACACATCTCTCAGTGAAAGCAGTATGCAGCACAGCACGGACGCTCGTACTAAATGTCTCAATAAGTATATGGAGTTAGAGAGATTCGATCATACGAAGGTCCTGTTCGACGGCAATAAATATTTAGCTTCCCTCCACACTGCAATCGATTTAGACAAATTGTTCACATTTATGCCCAAGCTGATAGAATCGGGAAAAATTTTGCAGTGTTTAAAAATAATCGATGCCTTATCTGAACGCCAATTGATGTGCAGCGCCAACTTGATGAACTTGAGGGATTTGATATTGTTCAAGTTGGCAACTAACCCAAAATTAAATAACAATTGGAAATATTGCCAGCATCTCAAGTGTCCTGAACTGAAGTTAGATTTGATAGTCAACAATCTAAATAATTGGCCGGCAGAAGGAGCTATGGAGGTTCTGGATTACCTGCGCTTTACATTGAACCAGAGTTCCTTAGAAGACGGATTGTATGAAAAATGCACAAGTTGGATGACCAGGATACCCTTGTATGAACAGGTATAATCGCTTTTTCAAAACAGCTGTGAGGATTAACGTTTAAAATACATTTGATGACATTTTTTTATAATTTCCAGATATCGACAATTATGGGTGTTAACCATTGGTATAATATATACAAAATGTCCATTGAAAATCCTGAAGGTATTATCGAAGTTCTCATGGACAGTCAACAGGTATGTGTGCGTACACTGTACCGTGAACACGTTTCTGCGTTCTCAATCCAAATAACATTGTTTTATTTTGCTTTTTATTTATATAATTCACCGTCTACTATTCACAGTTCAAATTGTGCTTAGAATGGGCCGATGTACACAATATATCAGAACACATGAAGAATTTAATCGTAATAAATCTTTTACGCCAGTTGTTCGAATATTCTAATCAAGCCACGCCAGAAATGATACAAAAACTTTTAGATAGGCTTTCCACGTCTCAGGCAACAGATCTCATCCGAGAAGAAATGTCCAAAGTGCGTAATGTTCAAATTCTTCAAGTCTGCGTCGACTTTATATACGAAAATTTGTTTGACTGGAAATGTTTTGAAAACATCAAAATTGGATTACAAATAATGACCGAAATTGACGTCAATATGAGACAAATGTTTTGGGAGCTGATAGAAAAACCTTTGCTCATGATCGAACAGTTTCTGATGAACGGTAAGCTTGATACTTTGACAGATATCATAAACAAGATCACGCCGAATCTTAAGAAAGATCCGACCGGAGATAACTTGTATTATAATATCAAGTCGATAGAATCATTGGTAATATCGCGGAATGCCGTCGACGCGTTACTCAGGTATTACGCGGAAAAGGCTTTAGATATGAGGAATCCCACAAACGTGTCTCCAACTCCATTGAAGCCGTGGGACGATGCGCTATTGCAGTCAATGGATTCTATAAACTTGGAAGCTGCATCCAAACCATTCGTAATGCCCGAACGCGTACCGACGAAGGAGCAATGGGTGGAAGACTACACAACAGACCGCTGCATGTTGTGCAAGATATCGATATTTTCGATGATTATAAGAAGACATCATTGTCGACGCTGTGGAAGACTTGTCTGCCATGCTTGTTCGAGAAATAGAATGCATGTAAGTAATTAGATTTGCTGATATCCATGAAATCCGATGGGATAGGCGAACTTTGAATGTATTGTTGGATACATCATGAAATTAGTTAATGTTTTACTGAATTTATTGTAGCTTTTTTTTATTATGTTTATGCTTTTGTAATATGTTTTATTATAATTTATTTTTGTTAAATTATCTTAGGTGCCGACATATCCCAGCGGGGTCAAATTTCGCGTATGCGACGATTGTTACGTACAGTCGATGAACAAGAAATCAGTTCATGAGCAAGATAATTTAGCGCTGAGCAGTAATTCCGATTCGGCTGGCAGCGCGACCAGCTGCATGGATTGGAGTCTGACTGCCAACGCTAAGAGGAATGAGGCAGTTCGCGCAGAGTTTAGCTATGAATTCACGCCCAACGTCACGTTATGTCTCTCCATCATGAAGATGCACAGCATCAATCTGGATTACCCCAGGTTTTGTAATGTAAATTAAATCCAATGCTAGTTTGATCACCGGCGCGAGTTCAAATATTAATAAGAGCTAAGTATTTTCGTGTGATATCATATACTCGTAATATTTTTTTTCATACCTTAGTAGATCTTCTATAGACAAATCAAGCTAAATACGAGTATGACATTAAGTTATGTTGTAAATAAGGAATACAATGTACTTATTGTAAATTTTAATGGCTATTGTTTTCGTAACATAAATAGGATTTTGGAGAAAATGGTAATGAGAATAGTCAAGCCTTATGTAACTTATCAATGAAGTATAATATATATAGAAAAAGTATTAAAGTATCAAAAGTACATGATAAAAATCAGAATATTAGTACCGATGAGCGAGCGGGGTGACTCTTGATTTGATAAAGTGTTGATACAGTGAAACTGCATTGGAATTCAAAATAGTAATATAATTTTTTTACTGATTACAAAATGTTTTTATTAAGGAGAAAAAAATATTACGATAAAACTGACTGATTATATTTTTGATGTTGAATGTATAATAGGTTCCTCCTAGACCGCAGTGACGAGGTGGCGCGTGAACTAGCGCACGGCGGCGACGCGCGGCTCTTGGTGCGTGCGCGTCGCTCGCTGCTTATCGCCGCGGCCGAACTCTATTCGCGTGCTCCGCAGGAGAAGTCGTAAGTATTTATAGGGTAGTTTGAAATAATCATCTATTTAAACGCAATATGTATTATAAATATAAGCACATGTTTCGAAGATTAAGTTCGTTATTACAATTTATTAATTTTAATGTACTTATTGTGTAGTTTAAATTATACAGAAACATTTATTTTGATTATTTTATTGAACAAATTAATAACGAGAAGAGGTCCGCGCCTTGCACCGGATCGTTAATGGTTGTAGTTAAGTGAAATTAATAGCGTTTTAAAAAAAAAACAACTTTATTTAGAAAATAAATTGCACGGTGGATACATATCCCATTTTTTTTATTAGGACAGTATTTGAGAATATCTTTCAATATTTTTTTTATGTTAACAGCCGGCATACAAGCAGACGCGCCGCCCCATGGTAAGTGGTCACCGTCGTCCATTCGCGTCTGCAGTGCTAAAGTAAAACTAGCGCTTTGTCGGCCAACGCGGAAGCGGGAGACTGACTTCTGAACAGAAAAAACCGTCCAGAAGGTTAAAATGAAAACTTCGATTTACTAAAGTACTATATATTACTGGGATTACTTGTGATTTAAATTATTATATATTATATAAATATTATATTAGGATTATTTAGACTATTTTCTATTAAAAATATTAATTACTTACTTGTTTTTTTTTAATTATTATTTTATTTACTGTATTGCAAATAAAGAGATTGAATAAATTTAGTACCTATTTTGTTTATTATTTATTTGTTTTTCATGTAATCATTTGTTTGTAATAAGTTACATTTGGTTGTTATTTATTTATTTATTATTGGTATTATATCACGAGCAGGACATCAAAACTAATACTGGTTTGTTTGTAACAGTGCGGGTGTCCGCGTGGCTGAGACTGGCGCGGCGCACGCGACGCGTTGTCTGGCGCACGCAGACGCAATGGCGACGCTGGTCAAACACCAGGCGCATCATCTTGTGCCGCATCAAGGCGCACATCCTAGTATGATATATATTTTTAATTTATTATACATGAATGCTCGACTACATTACCCACTGAATGAAACTGGCAATGTACACCTAGATGATAAGTTGATAAAGCGCGTTAACTTAGAAACGTCACTGTTGATCTAAGTATCTTAATAACCTTATCAACGGTAATTAGTATGTAATTTTCCCACTGAATTAGAATGTAATGCAATTTAATGTTAATTAATTAATTAAAATACTTCCAATAAAATGATTAAAATTGCACATCCAACTTTAGTAATTTAAATAACAGCGCGCTTCATGGTTTATGGGTAATAATAACTGTAAAATGTATTATTTAATATTCAAGTTCAAGCGGTAGTAACTCCGTCACCACTAGGGCAGCGGTCGCAAGGAGTATCAACTGCCGGGGAGTGTGAGTGTCGGTCTCGCGCGGGGGAGGGTTGAGGTCTCAGGTTGCGCACACAGCAATTTCAAAAATATATCAATGCATTAGAAATTGAGTAAAACTTGTTAGGGTGAAGTAAACTAAATGCCTAAGGGTCTGTAATTATGTTCTCAATTTAAATGACAGTGAATAAAATCTGTAATATCGCAGACGATTATGGCTTCTGATGATGATGATACAACTTGAAATATTTAATTACATAGCGTGCGCTCCACTTGATGCTCACAACGCCCAAAACGTACAATAAAGCGTTTCACTTGACGATCGCGGTCGTTGTGGTCCAAGTGAAAACGTCATTAATGACGTCATTATTTTCGCTCACGCCGAGCCCGCAATGTCCGATGTCGCGAGCTAGGTCGATGTGAGCGTTGAGAATTTGGCGCGATTTATAGTTGAAAAACGGCGTGCTTTGTAAGTTGCCATTATTGTCAGAATAGGTTGCAGAACCAATGAACTAAACTGGCGTGTCGTGATGACACTAAACTCGTTAATTACTGCGGTAGATATAGGTGGATAGTAGAAATTTTATAGCTAAGTATAGTATGTCTGTATAGACATTAATTTTGGCATTTTCAAAATAACCTTTAATTGTCTTAAATTTTTATATCTTGAATCTATTGAAATTACGTTGGTCAAGTGATATTGTATATTTAAATTTTTAGTGCCTTATCAATGCCTATTCCTTTTCAGGCAGTGATATCCTAAGGGTATCCGAGCTAGAATTCGACACTCATTTTAAAATTTTCAAGTTAAGTGCGTATTACATTCGGTGAAGGAATACATAGTGAGGAAATTTGCATATCTAAATGATCTGCGTAATATTCTTAATAATGTGTCACGTCTACCAATCAAGGTGTGGCCAGCGTGGCGGACAATGACCTTGACCTAACATTGTGAGAGAACCCAGGCCCGGTAGTGGGATTATTGTGATTAGTAACGATGAAAAATTAGATGCATTACATTTTTCAAGGTTTCTGTTTACTTCTATTTCAATCTGAGTTGGATTGAGTTTATATAAAGCACAATAAATTCTAATGTTATATTGTTATCTCATACAAAAATATTGGATTAAAATACGCACTAATATAATTTTGGACTCCTCCGTCCGGCAGTGTCGACGCATTATCAATATGTTGAATATTACTTTGCTTTTTACATAATTTATAAACACAGTGTCACGCCGACTGGAAAGTTGCTACTGATAACGGCTTGGGAGTATTAAATAACTTAATTACAACGGTAAAACAATATTTAAGAACACACGACTCCATATTAAAAACGCAGTATTTTTTTTATTTTCAGGCCAGATTGTGAGGTCGCTTCTAGAAGCAGAAAAATGGGAGCTGGCATTGGAGATCGCGACGAAATCTGGTATACCGCGGAATAGCGTTTTAGCGGCGTGGGGAAAAGCGTGTTTACGCGCGGGATGTTTCAAAGAAGCGCGGAGAAAATTCGCGTTGTGTTTCAAGAACAGTCCAAATTTGTCGTTGGATTTTCATGATGACGTCGAGTATGGCAAAGAGGCGTCCGAAACTCAGTTCGTGAACAAACGCACTCAGGGAGTGAGGTTCTCGGAGCGGACCGGCTCGGTGTGCAGCCTGCAGTCCGAAGGCCGGGCCAGGGCCAACCCGCCGCTTCTGAATGAGATTATAAGCATGCTAGAGAATATGAACTACCCCGTCAATCAGCAGCTGCTGGATAAGGCGGAGAATATAAAAGTAAATATTGTTGTACATGTTTACCGGTTATAAGTAAACTCGGTGAAGTACTCGTTCTGATTATTTTAGTTTGGTTCAATTCCAGAACGAACAAGTATATATATATATATATATTATAATAGTGAAAATCCTGTTCTCCAATCCAGTGGTGAAAGTTATCAGTTTCACTTTTTTATTATTAACTAAATACATGTCGTCGGTTCGCTTTGGAAAATTCTGCTGTAATAGATCCATTTCCCGAGATAAAAGGTATCCTTGATTTTGGTACATCATGTTTATTTCAAATATGCCAAGAGGGATCTAAACTTGTTTGAGGGTAACATTGATTTAGGGTTATCCGTGTTCAGACAGACAGGCAGACAAAATCACTAAAATGTGTACGAATCGATGTCAGTCTACCGTCATATAAACATATATATACGAAATAGTATACCGTCATAACTATTTCATATACAGATGTCGTGGCGTTATGGTAATGTTATATGTATACATTATTATAAGTGATTATAATTGTATGTATTTATTTTTAATAAGGAGAAGAAAGAAACGTAAAATAGTGTTAAATTATTATATTGAAATATAAAAAAAATACAAATTAATCTTCGTCAACTTTAATGTCATTATGATTTCAGACGACAAACGAAAAGCTAACGATGATGAACACGGGAAAGAAGAAGATTCAGGTGACGGAGCCGGCCCTCAACATAATGCACATGCTGGCAAGCGTGAGGAAAATAAAGCGGGGCGATTACAGCGACTTCCAGACGGCCACCGCGCCGCCGAAGAAGAGCCTAGCGCAGGGCCTGCTGCGTCGGAACAACAACCACGAGCCCAAGCGCGACTACCAGCACACGAGACTCGATCCGTTCTTCTACCGAGAGTGCGTGTACTACCTCACCAACTACGGCTCACACGTCGCCAACATCATGTTCCACATGAAACACAGCACCCTCGCGGACGTCATCAGATACTGTTACGACAACTCGGTCGATAAGGAAACGTTCACGGAGTCCGTCTATATGGACTGTTTGAAGAAGGACAAAGTTAACGACCTCCTGAAGGCTATGAGTGACGCGGACGGTACCTTGGAAATGTGGTCGGTGAGTGACTGGATGACTGGATTATGGTTGTAAGTTCAATTGTGTACTTGGAAATTTGAGTGTAGCGGTTAAATGTGAACTTAAAAAACTTACATTCAATATTTTATTTGAATTACATTTTCTATTATAGGTCTGTAAATCAATGTAACCAAACTTAAAATTGTTCTTTTATGTCTGTGTTGATCGAACAGACGCGAAAAGATATAACTATAAATACTATATATATAACGCATTATACGTATATAATACAAATATAAATTAGTTTATTGGTCATGCGCAGACGGTTTCAACTGGAGTCACGACGATTCCCAACTCACAGCATTGATAAAATACTGGTCGAGCATGTCTATCGAATTGAGTTGTATACTTAATAAATTTCGAATGTAAACATCAATAGTTTACTGGGATCTTTTTCAAAAACGTCCCATAAATATACAGTGTACCTACTGAATATTCAGTCGTTACTTAAGTAATCTTATTTTTTAATCAGTAATGTTGTTTAACATACGAATTGGATTTATTACGCACGACCTCACGTATAGGAATCTAGATACTAGGAATGCAGGTACATGAATTGACGGCAAAACAACTTTGACAGATTAAAAATGTGTCATTAACAAGACGAATACTAGTGATGCAACATTATTTATGAAAAATAATTTTTATTATAACTAAGATATTTACTTCATCGTGCGTCCTCGTTACTAACATCTCTTGGTATCTCACTGTACAAACAATGTTTTGTTTCTCGTGTCCCAGGAGTACATAATGCACATATGTCGAACGCTCGAGATGAGCAAGCGGCTCGAGGCGTTGTACGCAGTGCAGTGCGGGACGGCGCAACACGCGCGCGCAGCCGCTTCGTGCGCGCTGTTGTATGCGCGCTCGCTGACGTCACCGCCCTTCGCTGCGTTACACGCAAGACGGCATCACCTAACAGCCGCCCTGCAACATCTGAACAACTGCGTACCGAGCGCGACCAGTAAGTATATATAGCATACATTAATATAAATATCATATCACGTAAACTCAAATTTACAACAATACACTTTAAATCACGTAACATTTGGGTATTTTCATATAAAGTCCACAATACCGCGCTACTCATATTTACAATAAAATTCCGGACAGTATAAAATACTTTACACTGAAATATTTATTAGTAACTGGATTAAAATCATTCCAGCTAAGCAAGACAAATTATTCTATAAGTGAATTCCTGAACGATAAGCCACGAAAGAGATAACATGTGATTTCCACAATGTCAGAGGTGTACAAGCTCAGTATCTCCGCCCACTAACTCATCGCCTTTAACATTTTAATCTAGTGATGTATATTATTGTTGTGTAGAAGGCTCAGTTCGCACGCTCGCTAATTTACCGGCTTTCACGTTGTAATAAATATAGCGTGTATCGCTATAGGACGTTATCTGTGGACAAGCTATAGCAATCTGTATGTGGGTTTACGATACAATAGTAATGTATTATAATTTACAATTATTACGCTATAAATTATTTACTAAGGTCATTATTGTATTTAGTGCTCACATATCACTCGATTGTGTCTTTTTTCGACTTTTCCCATAATACTGACAATTGTTTTTTTTTTGTAGGATTAAATTATATAGTACTTTGAGAAAACAATTTGTATTATGTGACAAATATCGTTGGCGACAATATTTTATTATCACCGTTTTGGTTAACGATGTAATTTGATTTACCAAACAGCGTCAACATGTGAACCCACGTCTAATCAGCCACAATTTTCTTCTTTGCAGAGACGAACGATCCCAAATCAATACACTTCAACCTGGACAAGGCGACGATCGACAACCTGATGACGACGATGTCTCGGCAAATGGAGCTGGCTCAGTACCTGGCGACCGCCGAGGCCGGCGACAGACTGACTGTGAGGGTGCTCAACGAAGTGATCCCACTGCAAGGTCGTAGAGACTCTGAAATCGACTTCCGCCCGCCCACGCTGTTCGGGTCCACCACTGATAAGATTCGATTGGTCGCCGTCGTTCTGGTCGCTGGAGAAACCGTCGAAGAAGGCTTCGGTCTCGCTTTCAAGTGAGTAAAAGAAAAAAATATTTTCCTGACCCTTACGTTTTTCTTGTATCCACGTGTACCAATATCAAATTGAAATTAATTTTAATTATCCAGGTGTTCACTTTACTTTGTCCATATACAACGCACATATTATTATTGTTGTCTGTTGTTGTGAAAACGTGTTTCATTGAATGGAATAGATGACGACAGAAACTCAAGTACAGCTTTTAAATCGATTTTTAAGTTTTATAGTTTTAATTTTGAAACCAAATGCTGCGCTATTATTTTCAAGCATCCTTGTTATTTATATAATTCATATCAGGGATGTTATGGAGCTCCGTAACCGTAACCGAAACTATCGGATATCCGAAATAAAAATATATCCGAAA
>DWPT01001923.1:0-17302 GCA_018251895.1 Agathymus mariae mariae | reverse complement strand
TTATAATACCACATAAAACCTAAAAACAAAGTCAAACTTTGTAAATACATTATAAATATTTTTTCCAAGTCGTAAATATGATTCATATATCCGTATCCATATCCGGATCCGAAATAAAATATCCATGACATCCCTAGTTTCAATCACATCGTCTGTTCATGTACCACTGTCAGTATTTGAAGAGTACATAGATAACATGGCGTTTTTGTTAACCGCGCTCGGTTAGCAATGTAAATCCACGTAGCGAGTTCAGGCTACCTTTTTTTGTAATCTTGTTTGTTTTCGAAGGGTGAAACCTTCAAAAAGTACCCGGTGCAACAACGACGCCGGTTACTTACTGAGAGTGTACACTGGAATGTGAACCTAACCACTAGTCTAATAAAAACTGAGACACCGAAGGCTATATTTATATGACCCGATATCTCATGATCGCGTTCCACCATAATGGACTACGTTATTTTTAATTACCAAAATAAAATCATCAAGTAAATTTTATAATAATTTATATTTAATATTCATAAATCACAAACTAATTAACTTATATGTGATTGATGAGAAATTAAAGGAAATGAAATTCACATATGAGCACACACCGATCTGTCAGCCGCCATCAAAACCAAACCATAAAGGTAATATACATACGTTAGTATATTATGTTTATGAAACAAACTTAAAGTTTTTACGACAAGATGGCGACAGTAGCATTTATCCGGAGTTACCCGCTCCAAAAATTACAATCCTCGTAGTTAGTGTGTCTGATTAAAAAAAAAATATCAAGTAACTGAAACAATTAACTAAAATGACTTCATAATATATAAAGTAAAGAGATCAGAAATAGAGAATCAGTACCAAATATTTTACCGATTTAAACTAGTGTAATATCAGCCTGTTGAAGTCCACTGCTTGAAATACGCTGTCCCTAAATGGCACCTCGCCTCCTGGTTCTGAGCTCTCAGAATCCAACGGCTCCCTACAAGTGTATACGGTTATGAGTAATTTACATTAATATATAGCCATCAAGCTGACCTGATGATGAAGACAGCAGGTGGATTGTATAATGAGAAATCTGGAATTGACGTAATGTTTAAATGGCGTTGGAATTTCTTCGGATATCAGAAGCGATGGCCTATTTTAATTTCTTGACACTATGTTAATAAAAGAACAAATTATATCTAATTAACACAACGAATTTTGAAAATCTATACACTGATTCAACTTTAGCGGGTACTTACGATTGTTATTTTTTATACATTGACCAGTAGACGAACCAAATTACAAAATGCTTAAATAATGTGATAATAAGTAATGAAATAAAAAATCGTGAGTACCTATTACAATTAAAACTACAAAATTGCATGGTCTGTTGTTAAGCTGGGTTAAAGTCGAACAAGCGCTAACTCATATTATAATAATATTAAAAAAAAACTTACATTCATATTCTGCAGAAATTCTTTAACAAGTGCTAGTATAAAGGAAAGGAATTAAGAATTATACACGGCACGCAATTAACACCCTGAGCGTCCGCAGATTAAAATACTAGACGCGGCGCGGCATGAATCCGTAAGTGTTTGCTGCTTTTGTTTGCTGTTTGTTTTATTAATGAGATCATGTTTGTTTTATTTCTTTTACTTAGTTTACAAGGCTTAAATTGTTGTTTTGAAAATAAACAAATGAAACTGAACAGAATTTGTTTATCTGTCACGCGCGATTTCTACAGAACAATTGACAGAATGGTAAAGTTTAAATGTAAATCTACTACATATATAGAACTTGGTGGCCCAGTGACAGTTAGATAAATTTTCAAGAACGCATTTTCACACAAGAAGACACAGGAACAAGATTTTTGATATGACAATTAAGAATAACTGCAAATAAAATTAAGTCTCTTACGGCTGAAATAACTATACATAAGTCCTGCTGTAGTACTGTAGGCATCAGTCATAATTTACAGGAAAAATATTAAAAACCAAAGAAGTCTTGAAATTCCGAAATTTGAACAAGAAACAAAATATTCCTGTCTACGGTATACCACATGGTACAACACTATCACGAGAGTCCAATTCGAACTTGACAGGTTTAAATTACTGTTTATTACGTGATAAGAAAACGGCTAAATACGGCAGCATGTTACTACAATGAATAGTGATTATGTAGTGATTAGTGATTGGAATTATTTACATGTTTTGTGACACCATCGCGAACTAAATCTTGCGTTACAAAATTTAGTGTAGCATAATTAAGAAAACTGAACGTAAGTAATCATCTGGTTCCGACAATTTTAATAAACACTGTAAGAACTTTTAACATCGTAATGTGCGATCTGTCAATAAGTTTGTTTGTGTATTATTTTACAGTTTTTATTTTTACATCCCATTAATGTATACGAGAAAATATGTCGTATGTAATGTTACGCAAGAGAAGACCTCAGTGGGACTCTTGTCAAGCTTGGCGGCTTTGATTATAACGGGGGAATTATGTCGTAATTGTTTGAAAGCGCTTACAGTTCGTAAAGGCTTGTGATTGATTTTGTTAAGCGTCTCGCGTCGTTACCCTCTGCGTGGTAGTTTTAGATGAGTGACTGCTATTAGCGATAATTTTAGTTGTACGCTTCTATGCTTCGGTAGTACATTAAGCGGTTTATCATTTCACACTGTGGTAAAACTTGGTGGAGTGTTTTCTAGAGCTTCTCAGTTCCGTGGATGTTTTTTTATTATGTAACGGGTACTCAAGATACGTTTTATTTGTTGCCAATATTTCGACCCAGTTCCATGGATCTTGGTCACGGCGAAACTGTGGCGGGGAGAAACCGTTGACGACCTAGTTGTAGATTAATCTGTCTAAAGTACTTCCAGTTCGTTTTTCTTTTTTACAAACCATATCACGACGCACGGCACTTATTGCAGCACTAAACTTTACACTTTATGTGTTTTAACATACATTGATTTGTGTTCATTAATTATTTAATTTAATTGTTAATCTACGATTGCCGCTATGAAATTAGTTAAAAATACGTGGATGTCACCGGGGCGGGGGCGGGGGGGCTTTTGAAAGAACCACCCAAAAAATTTCGTTTGGCACTTGTTGTAAATCACGAAGTTCTGGGATCTAATATGAACCCATCAATGCACAATCTCGTCGCAAAAGGACTCAGCGACTGAATGCGCGTTGTAAGACCTGGTTATGCATAGACATAGAATTTTATAGACAAATTGTAAATTTTCCTTTTACACACCAAAGAGAAAGAAAATTGCACTATGTTGGCGCAGAATTTATACAAAACCATTTTATTATTTCAGTTTCTCTTATACTACATAGCCATATTTTTGTCAAACCTCCTTTTTTATTTTACATTTTATTCCATTACTCGACAAATGAGCAGCCGAACTATCTGACAGCAGGTGGATATTGCCCTACGTCCGCTACACCAATGGAGTCAATGACGTGTTGTTAGCCACGAAGACAGCGGAGGACCCGCTTAGGCGTTTACACTGAAGGGATACCAAGCAAAAAAGGGCTTATTTGATCTTAGAAGGAGGGTGGTAGCTGGCCAAGCATGTAAAAATACTACTCATAAGTATCATAATGCTTAAACTGAGAGGGACCGTTCGCCATAACCTAGTTCGTTGCTCAGTAGTATGTACTGCGAGCAGGGAAGGTTGTCCTGGACAAAAAGTTGGGAGGAACCCTTTATACCCTTTGTTGTAAATACTCTTAACCTATAAATTTTTTTTATGACGGAGTGGCTTAATTATAAATTTTTTTTTAGGTTTTCATATTTATATCGAAGTCTTCGCGTTACAAGATAATATCTATAATAGTTTGGTTGTTATAATCTATTTTGTTTTGGCTATAAGAGGTTTTGTTCCTCTGCAAGCTGACATTTGTGTGATGTATGACCGTGTTCCATGAATGTATAACAACGAGAAAGCTCATTAGATAACTAATATATTCAAGTTAATAAAGGAAAAACTTGCGGGCAATCTTTTCTTTTATGTTGATGAATGATGGAGATCTTATATTACAATAGTGGGGCATTGTTGCTAAGGTTATAAGTACTTGGTAAGTCGGTATATAATATATTAAATATTTTTTTATGTTTCATGGTGACGCCGTGACCAAGATCCATGGAACTGGGTCGAAATATTGGCAACAAATAAAACGTATCTTGAGTACCCGTTACATAATAAAAAAACATCCACGGAACTGAGAAGCTCTAGAAAATACTCCACCAGGGTTTCGTAGTTGATATACTCAAGACTTTTGTTAGATTTACAGGGAGGATATCGAGCTGTGAATTCCGTGTAAACCAAATGTATTTTTTCAATAGTCCGTGGAGTGTGTGATTGTGGAAATGCGTTTATTTTAAGTGTGTTATATATATTATTAAAAATATGTATCTGTCGATATTTAATTATTGGCTTTCGATCAGAAAGTAACCACTAGTCTTATAAATGATAAAATACAGAAAGTAAGCCAACAAAAAAATACCTATTTTTTTTTTAATACATGCAGAAGTACACTTGAGTCGAGAACCTCTAGTTTTATCAGTTTTAAAGCTGTTTTAAAAAGAAAGGTAAAACGAATACACACTACAAATATCATCAGATTTGATAAAGCTTCCTCATTAGGGAGGGAGAAGTACCATGCGAGTTACGTGAACCAATAGAAAGCTGTGTCTGAATTACAACCGTGACAGTTGGTAGAATATTTCTCAAGCCTGGACTTAATTTTATTTGCTACGACGGAACTCTGGTTGAGGTAATAGAACGAGACACGATCAGCGTAGAATGTCGCACATATCCTATCGCCGGCCAAGTACGAAGGCAGCCGAGGTGATCTGAACACAGCCGACGAAACAGCGTTGTTGAGACATGCATGGCGGGTGTAGAACGCGGTTGCAAGCGCGCTCTCGTCGTAGATGGCTGATAGATAGAATCATGGATAGGTCCGAAAAAATTCAGTCATTTCAACTTTATTCAGTCATCCACATCATTCTGGGCGCAGGATTTAAGTCAATACGAAAAGCAATAAACAAATATAGACTGACATCGAACTTCCGTTTCTTTTTTCTGAGCCAATAATAAGTTTAGATATATTTACTGCATGTTAATAATTTCCAGAAAAAATGTCGTTAACTACTTTTAACTGCTTTGTAACATGACCCTAACTATACAATCACTTTTATAAGTAAATTATATATGACCAACTCTTATTACGGTAAGACCAGTCATTCGCTTGATAACTGTGTAAAAACTATTCTCATAATACGTGAAAAGTAATGACCAACAACTCTTAGGTCTCAGTGGGTTTGATCACTAAGTTTAGACCAATGTCTACTACCAATGTAAAAGTTTTAACCCAGTCATTACGATGAAGTTCGAAGATAAATCGACGTTGGTGGTAAACGTCTCTTTATGTTACCTAAATGCTTTTATAGGCAAAGTTATATTTGTTATGAAGATGGCATTTAATTTACCATGCTATTTTAAATGCTAATGGGGTCAATATGGCTGCATCTGATGCAGTGTCAAAAAGAGCCATAGCAGCCCCACTTCAAAATGCGCTGTGGAAGGAGACTTGAAGATCAATTACTTCGAGTGAGTTACCATTTCCAGCTTGTATTACTGTGCTCTCAGATATATGATGGGCAAAGGTTGTGTTCGTCCAGTGCCTTCAGTAATCTGATCTGGTAATATTCTTCCTTGAAGTTCTTATTATAATGTGGTTGGATTTTACCACATGTATATGACTATTGTACCATTAATATTTGCTCTCTAGTATTACTGAATGAACTATATACCTACTGTTCTTTGAGATTTACAGGCGATAAAATCTTGGTAGATGATACCATCGACTGGCAATCATACACAATTGAGTTCCCTAACTAATGTCCACTGCATCTGTTGTTAAGAAATTTGGCCCGAGTGAACCAAAGTGGATTCAGGGAGATCGATTTGTAAATCAAACTCTGTAGCTGCAAACTGTGATTGGCCATTAGGGAGTAAATTTAAATTACATTCTATTGCTGAACGACCCTCAATTACACAGTTATATTTGAAACAGAAGCATGCAACGGAATATTAGGTAGGTCGTGCGTGATTAAATGAGTCTAAAATACAACTTTTCCCGATAGTTATTTAAATTGCATATGATCATTTATGTTTAGATCTAATTTCATTATATTCCTTAAAGTTCCTTGAGGTACAATACTATTACGAGGGCTTTCAAAAAGTCTGTCGGAGAGGAAAGAACTGTTACGAAGGTTCTTGAAAGCTCGGCTAAATACAATAGTGGCCATAAACAATCCAGTTAGCGATAATATGTACCACATCAGGCGACTCGCACTCTTATATTTTGGTTAAAAGAGCGAATATAGCGTACACGGTTGTGTTTACTTGAGCCTCTATTTTTGTATCGATTTCAGGGTATCATTGTTGACTTGACGCGAAAGGCGTAGAAAAATTTGGAAGGTCCGGAAATCGATACAAATAGCGGGCAGGGTTGCCCGCGGGTCATTCGGATCTCGTATATGAAAGCTAAGAGTTCTCGCCTACGAAGTGAAATACCTGTGATCTACGAGTGCGACTGGGGTTGTTGAAGTGAAATAGAGTCTCTGCGGAAGTATTTTAGCATTTTCACGAATCTGCGTATCCTGACATAGTAACAATACAATACAAATTAATTTATCGTTAAGTATAAACGGTTTTATTACACCCATGTGAACACTATGAAAAACGAAGCTGCATAGAAAATTAAATCGCCTTGATAATAATTTTAAAGTAAGTACAGGTGGCATAGAAGACGAAACGGTTTGAACCCTATATATAAAGATATATAAATATATATATATATATAAGAACCCTATATATAAATATATAGATGCTTGACTTAAGAGAAGCTCCGAATATCAAGCGGGACAAATAACAGTACATAATGTTTCGATTTTTGGAAATGTATTTACAACACATAGAAAGCACTAAAAAATTTAGATGTGCCTTGGTATATTTATAACTCATACTATTGGTCAACAATAAAATACATAGGTACTATCATTGCCGTCTTACAAGTAAAACAATTTAACAAACAAATCATCAAAATAATCTAAAATATTAATGTGTCAATTCTTAACTATTTTAATAAGACAATTATCCCAGCGGCAATTGTTATTTGATAACGAAATGTCTGTTCCCGGTTTGATTATTCCCGGGGAGAAGTTCGAGAGTATGAGTGTAGAATTTCCAGTTGTAGATCAATTGCCTCTGGTTGCATCTGGGTCTGGGTTTGCATCTCGGGTAGAGTACTGATTTATGTGACAGTGAGGTAGGTATTCGTTCTCTGGACCTGTTTTAAATGGAAACGTAGCAGCGATTTTTGCATTTCTGTGACACCAAGGGTATCACCGTTACGTTCTCTATAATGAAAGAAACCGCATTATCAGTTTTACTGATTAAAAAATAAAAAACAATTTAATGTGTATTTAGTTACCTCAAAAAATTCACAGATTTCGTGCCTCATACGACTATCGAGCAAATTGGAAATGAATCTACGGAGTTCGAAAAAATTTGTCGCTGAGCGACGATAAAGATGAGATAAGGAAAAGGTTACAAAATAAAATAACAATGTTGAATGATAATTATTTTATATATTTTCAAAAAAGGTTAGGCTATAAGGCAAACTTAACCCGATCGCCTTTGTTTTAGGTTCAAATTGTTGCTGACTAAATTGTCCAGAGCAGTTTTTCTCAAATTTATGATATCATTCTTTGTTTTCCAAAATAGCGAGCGCCAAAATCTATAATTCGGAAAAAAATGTTCTTTTTTTTTCACTATTTCGGCCATACTTATTTTCGTTCTTGACTTGTTCGAATATTTTGCACCTTACAGCTCCCGTGAACACGCGTCTTTTGAGCCTTATTTTGAATATCATATCTTCACAACTCTCCGAGATATAAGGGGATCGTACTTTACGTGAAATCGGAGCCTAAACTGGAGCTAACGAAAAGACATTTCCAATGTCAAAAATTATTATTGTTCTAAAGATAACATCTATCTAAAATTTGTCCGCCCCCATGTCAGTAACGCCATCTAATGGAATAAAATAGGAACACGTTTATATATCTTACTTTAGGATTCGTGTAAAAATACTCATGAAGCTAAGAGAAGCTCTAGCCAAATAGAAAATAGGTAGGTAGACTCTTGTCTAGAGTAACATAAGTCTTGTTTGACATTTTTTTTCTCAACCCTTCTTAAATCCTTAGATTTAACACACAAATGAACTTAATTTCACAAAGTAACAGCACTATGAGAGGACTTGGTATGAAATCGGCGAAATTGTTTATTATTTCAGCTATCAGGTGAAAGCTGAAAGTCCTGCGATCTCATTGCCATTTTCAATAAATAACATGCAAATAGCGTTAACAGTTTAATTACAAGTAGGTACGGACCTCCCAACAGTTAGCGGTCGTGATAGCGCGAGAGGAAGCCGAGCAAATGGTTTTATCTGTTTACTGTAATGTGTGAGTGAGCGAATGGACGAATGAATGCATTAATGAATATCTTATTGTATACATAATAAAGTATACAGAATAATAATAATCTATCTATACTTATAATAAATTTCTAACTGATCGCTTTCTGTATATGAATGATATATGAGAAAAAACATTGTTAGGGGCCTTTGTTGACGCAATAGAACACACAACAATAGTTGTTAAAAATTTTGTCTGTTTGTCTCTGTGTTTGTTCGCGCTAATATCAGAAACGGCCTTACTGATTTCGTTTTTGTTTTTACTAACTTATTGCACAAAGCATCATTTACTGCTTAAAAGTTCGTTTCATTGCAATCCGTCCATAAATAAAAAAGTTATGAACATATATGTATATCTATAATTCACAGAACGTTTAAAACCCAGAGTTAAAACAATGCAGATGCTATTTCTAAGCGTAAGGCAGTTGGTCTGAAACGAAGCGAGGGTGGTTAGCTAGTAAGTAATATATGTAGTTAGAAGCGTTTCCTCGGTGCTATATAGATATCTCATATGTCTTTAAGCATCAACGTATCAGTATTTTCTATTCAATATAAATGAAAAAAAAAAAGTTTTTAAACTTTAATTACATTCGCTTATTTTATTATGAATAAAATAAATATCTTCAATTTGTGTCTGTATCTTAATTTAGTTTTTCTAGGAGTGTTATGTTAGTGTTGTGTTTTCTAATTATTAATTAATTTAATTATTAATAATAATTTAGAATACATGCAGTAAAAGATTAATACTAATTATATAAAATTTTTGTTATGTGAGTTATGGAGAGATTATATATTATCTACATAAAATAACAATTTCTCATATTTCTGTTTAACGCTTACACACCAGTAGACGTTGGGAGCAGCGTGCGTTTCGGTTATTTCATTACTTTTCATTCCATACGTCAAAAAAAGCATCGAAAACTAGTAATTGAAGTATTCATTATATTCTTTATGTAAGAAAGAATTAATTAATTCTCGTCTATCGAAGAAACTTATAAAGACTCTACAGTGAAGAATATCAAGTTGGAGCCTGGGTTCATATGATGGGAAAAATAAAAAGCTGTAAAACGATTCAAGGATCTGAATTGCCTCAAAGATCGGCAATCGTCTCGGCTAAATCTCTTTTTTGTTATATAACTATTATCATCGTCGTATCTATCGTTGTTAACCTATTTTTGTGATCATCCAATTTACAACTGTTATTTTCTATTTTTGATCGCAAATCTTTATTTCGTGGGGTCCTCGACGGGGAATTGCAATGGGGCGTTGGGCCCAGGGGTCAAATACACAAGTCTCTTCAGTGCTATGTATATATAACTGTTGGTTTTACATGAAGCTTATATATGAAATAGGTATCTATGTAGCCTACGCGGTCGCTAACGCTTACATTATGTGACAGAATATCTAATAATGCGGGACCCCCATTGTATTTGCGGTCGGTAACATTTCGTTGATGTAGTTGATAGTATCAGGCGTCACTTTGCGGAAATTCTTTGATATTAAATGAGCATTAATTTACTTTGCAACAATCTGCAAGCACAATGTATGATGGTCTGTAATTTTATACATGCAAAGAACCTCCCTCTGTCCCGTGTAATTCTACAGCAGATTCTACGAGTTAATTTTGCGGTTAACACTCGTAAAGTCTGCTCACGCTGATGATGCTCCGTTTCGGAGCGAAACACTTGTTGGTGAAGGTATGTATGTTGGCTTATACTTTGATTTATCTATGAATGTATAGAAGTATATACCATCATGCATTGTACTTGCCGATTGTTGCAAATAAATTAATACTAATTTAATAACTTTGTTGATGCCGGTGACGGTGATTATTGACTTTCACCTGTGTGACAATAGTTTCATCTATCACACTTGCGCTATAGAATGCGATTGAGTTACAATACTATTATAAGAATTTAATAAACACATTTTATATACTGCATACACATATACAGCACTGTCAAAATCTAATAAGATTTACAATGAATTATACTGCAACGAGATGAACATGTCTTATGGAACAAAAGCTATGCACATATACACTAATTTGTAATAGATATGTCTTGTAGTTACTTTTTGATTATCATAGAAACTTAATATTTTTCCAAGATAAAAGGTATCCTATATAAATTTCTAAAAGTCGATCTGTGTGCCGAATTCCGCTAAGTCGTTTGCGATATTGAGTAACAAACATCCATACATACAAACTTTCACATTTATGATATCACTAGGATTCTCCAATTAAGACACCTCAACTTAACGTACTTTACTGTTATCTATAAAATTTTGGGCTTTGTAATTCACAGTTTTATTAATCCAAACGTATTTAGATAAAATTTATTACCCCTCAGTTAAACTCTTGTGTTAGAAAGCCACAGAACAAATGCTCCTCATAAAAGTAGGATAAAGCAAACTTTATTATTGAGAAAAGCCATTTACCTTTCCCGTGCATTAAACAGTGACTTTAAAAGACCCCTTTCTATAAAAAAAGGGTCTCATTAAGTGTATTTACAAGGAATATATATTTCCAGGATCCGGAATAAATTTATTTTATTTCTGTGAAACAGCGTTGAATATTTTTTCGTTGATAAATAAAGGGCAAAGGAATAAAAATGGTTACCTGGCATTAACTTATATTTGATGACGTTATCAACTTACTGAAATTGTGTTGAAATTTTGAGGGAAACGCTTTGTTGCGGTTCTAACCTTTTCCTAACAAACGAGATACAAAGGTGCTAACATAATAAACATTTTCACATGGATTGCGATATTAACGAAGATTCGGTGTGTATGATGCTACAAAATATACTATCAGTGCGTTAACTTTGGCTAGTATCGGACACGAGTCTTTAATAATCAGGTCAACTTGTAAAGTTAGATTAAGAATAAACGCAATTCATAAGATTAAAATATAATATGTTATCCTACCCAGTTAGCTTATAGAAGTCATTCATAAAGCCTGCCAATGGAAACGTATGTATACGAGTACCGAGGTAATTCGAGTTGGGAGCGCGGAGTGAAACTAATTCCCAAATTTCTAACAGTGCCCACAGAAAACTTGTCTGGGTCCTTACAAAGGCAACTTCCTTCCTTCAACTTCTATTCGCGATAAAATTATTGATTTCGCTTTAATATTATTTTCTATTATGTGACAACCCTGCCAGAATCTAGACGGTGTACGGATTTATTAAAACACGAAGCATTTTTGTAAGTTCTTATTCTGTGCTACTATTATACTTTTAAAAGTATTTTTCTTTTCAATACATTAACAGCGAACGGTTTCTTGAGTTTTTCCGTGGGAACATATATATTTTCTATATAATTAATTGACTAACGAGCTACGTGATCATTACTGCTGCTCGAAGATGACCGCACTACAAGGGCATCACCGACGCTTTGCCAATGAAGAAGGAATCGGGGAATCCGTTTTGTACTGACTCTCCAAAACTGCTACCATGATTCAGTTATTTGAAAAATGGTACATAACCTTCACGGTACATAAGATTGTCGCATCCGATCAGCAGATGTTCAGTTTAGTAGTATTACTAAGAAGAGGAGAGCTGGGCTCGCACTGAAAGACGATTGGAGTCCCTTACACTCCTTAAAAAACAATTTTTTACCTAAAACAATAAAAATAAAAAAGTTTACATTATCTAAAGTACTGTAAATCAATTTTCAGTGCTGCTATATCGGATTAATTCTTGCCAAAAGAAACGCTAAAGGAAAAATCTACATAAGAAAAGTGTTGTAAAATTTAAAACAACTTTTCCAGTTCCAATTTCAAATGCTTAAGTCTATGTTACATTGTTCACGAGTAAATCGTAACGAGTAAAAAATTATATCTTAGTGCCCAGGAATCGGTGTTATAGCTGGGATCAATATATTTAAATGTATCTGAAAAATAAAATACGATATTTATTTTTTACTTTTGCATATTGAACACGAATATAACTACAATATTCTGTATTAATCAAAATGTACACAGGTAACGACTGCTTAAATTTACTGTAGATTATTGTCAAGTGAGAAAATCTTTCAGTCAGTAAACAGTTTGTAAACACGATAAAAAAGCGACGCGTCTTTCTAGAAATAAATGATTTTTTAAACAAATCGTAGTTTCTTCATGCTAACACAAGCCGATCGTTCGCTAATACTGGCATTTCGATTTTGATTTATTATTTTTTATGCAAATGTTGTACAATAATGTTATACAATAATGACAGATGTTTGTGAATTGCAGTAAAATATATACTTATAAGCGGTATGGATTTTTATGCTGACCGTATAATATCTATAGAGGTTTACGAGTTGCAGTAAAAAATTTAACTATACCTAGCAAATCGTTGCTTAGATTTAAAATATTACTCGTTCATACTGAAGCCATCAGGAGCTACATGATAGAGAAATATTGCAATTAGCACGAGAATTCTCGACCGATAAGCGATTTAAAAATAATGAGTAGTTATCGTTATTTCCTTTCCATTTAAATTTTTAAATTGCACGAAGGAGGCTTGCGACAAAAGTTCTCAAATAAAACTTAATTTGATTTTAGCAATTGTTGACTCGTAGAACCAAAGAGTTAATTAAAATGAATACTCGAGTTCGTGAAAACGCCACAATAGTTCCGCACCCTTTATGAGGTTATTAATAAACATTCACTCTAACACTAGGTAACGATCGCAGTCGCGCTCGTTGGTCGTAGATATTTCGATTAGTAAAAAAGACCAGTTGCTCCCGTACGTTTTCCACAACTCCTTTGCTTTGCTCCTCAGTTCAACATTCCGTAGAAACCGACATGACAATTGAGGTCGCAGGTAATAAAAATTCGTGTGTGCGATATTTAACGTTATGCAAAGTAACAGCACCGGCAACTATTATATTCGCAAGAACTATGTATATGTTATCCCATATAAGTGTTGAGGTTTAGTATGATAGTGTCCGTAAAAATAGCCGCCCAGTATATTTCACTATGACATAATAGTATATGAGTATAGCAAATCTGCTGCAGCGTCTTAATTCCCTAAATAGTTAGGTTTATTTTCAACGATGTTTCATTTAATTTCCTGTTTTTTTACATTGTCGGTTTCTCAATAATAATCTTTTGACCGAGCCGCTATCGCAGTCTGTATGAACGTACTTATTTAATTTAAATTAACGGTGGCACTCGGGGAATGAATTAAGATCTTATTTGCTCGCAGTGGCTGTTGAGAGAACCCGTCCACCCACGTTATATCAAATAGGGATGCTATGGACCCCGTAACCGTAACCGAAACTATCGGATATCCGAAATAAAAATATATCCGAAATCGTAATCGAATCCGACAAAAAAAAAAATCGAATGATTTCAGACACTGGCAGAGTCTAGAAAAACGGTATGCCAGGTTTTCGCCGGCCAAGTGGCAGCCGCGTCGCTCTTATTTTCAGACAGTTTTTATTATTAATTTTTTAAGGCTATTGTTCTTTTCTATGATTGTAATGTTAATACCTAAAAATAAGTGTTACCGTGTAAATACATTATAAATAAAGTATCCTAACCAATCGGATAATCCGAAATAATTTCATACCCGTAACTGTACCAATGAAATATTATTTATATATCCTTATCCAGACCCGAAATTTCATATCTCTAACATCCTTAATAGAAACAGTTTGTTGAACTCTACTTTTACGTGACATATGAACGCCAGGTCCGATGTATCGATCGAGGGCATACAAGGAATTGACCCCATATTTTGAGACAGGTGTAGTTTCAGCCTTTAAGTACACCATTAGTCTTACTGATACATCACGGAATATATTTGTAGACTCACGTTTGTTAAATTACGATCTCCTCTCACAATAAGAGAGGTTAAAGCCATTCTCCACGTTGGCTAAGTGCGGGTACGTAGATTTCACACACTTTGGCACGTTATGGAGAATTCTTAGGTGTGCAGGTTGCCTCACGTTGTATTTTGTTCACCGAAGCGAGTATTCATTAATTAGAAAAATTGGAATTGCATGTGGCCTCTCTTGCAAGAGACGGACGATCACACTATTAAGCTGCCATATATAATCGTGTGTATGAAGCAGTGGTGGTTCATGTATGAATCGCAAAAGGGCAATTACATATAACCCAATACAATCATTGAATACAAACACTTTTTAAAGGTTGAAGTCGTCGTCTGCTTGAAACAAAAATATATCTGGGAACGTATTGTATATTATAGCTCACTAAATTAGCACCAAATTTTACTAAAATTATAATATAAGATGCGCGTATTATGTGCATTACGATCTGAATAATGATCCTATAATCGAAATAATATGGTAGGCACGAGTGTAATAGGGTGATAATGACACAACTTCGTATACAACCAATACGCATTATCAACAACCTACGTGCTATTACATATGCTAATTATTGTGCTTTATTAAGCAAATATGGTTTATTTGTGACATAGACAGAGTCCGCTCATTATCTGGGTTCGAATCTTCCCCGGTCTTTCAACATTAGAAGCAATGTGTATTTGAAGAAAAAATAGTTATTATTGTAACGAAGACGTTTATGGGTTTGTCCGTAAACACCTTTATGACTTTATATTTACCCTTATATTCTTGTTGTAGTTTAGGACTCATTCTTGGCAATGAGCCAAGGTATCCTGTAGCCATATATCTCAGGTTAGATCCATAAACGTAGTTCAGTGACGTTACTTCGATGTTTCAAAAACCTTGTATAAGATATCCATCGTTTTCCTATTCATAATAACTGTCTGAAACATTTGAAACAAGCATTCCATTGTAATCGCTATTTATATTCGGTTTTATATTTTTTAATATCTTGTAAAGTGAAATAGTCTCCAGTGCTCTGATTTACAGACAATAAGTTTTTACCATAAATACTCATCCTCATTTATCTGCATATACTCGTAACTCCTATATTGCAAGTAAAACTAATCCCCTTAAAGGAACGCACTTACCTGTCGTATTGACGTTATTATTATATTAATTGTCATTATTGACGTTGACCAAATCGTGAGAAAGAAACAACATGATGCACTTGTAAATCGTTTCAAAAATATATATTTCAATCCGTTATTTAAAGTTTACAATATGCAGAAATTGGAACGCACTTGTTCAGTACTATAGATGGTTATATTAGATAATTCCGTCATTGGTTTCACTGATATCAGTAAACGAAAAAAAGCACAAAAAAGTAATCTTAATAAATTGTAAGTAGCAATTGTAATTTATTGGCATGTTGTGATGTTCAATCAACAATTTGCCTATCAATATTTGGTTTTACAAATTTTTTTCTTAGTCCCTTTCGATTTTTCATTCTACTATAATCAATCGTTCACTGCAGTGACTGTGCGACTTTGGAACTCGATAGCGGTTACAATCGGACGTGACCAGCCACTGGATTCTTTCAAGAAATTAAGAAAAGATCATTATCTGTCGCTTCGATTACCGTTCGTTTTCGTCTATCTACTTTTACTTAGCACCGCTATATCCTTTCCTTAATCAATTCTAACACTGATAACCTCAGTAATTATACTAGCTGGTTACATAGTAAAAGTAATATAATTATTTTTCATACTCTGTTTACTTCATTAACTGTACTAGACCGCCTGCTGTACTTAAAATGTCTCTCAATGTTTCCATATAATGTTTTGGTGTACAATACAATTTGTTGACAATTGTTGTTTACAATTGAATTTTGTTGTTGTTGTTTTGCTGTTTACATCATATCATGAATATTGTCATTGCATTTTTAGTGTTATGAATATCATAAATGGACTGTAATTCTTACTGATCTATAGCCTCACTATACTTGTATTGGCCAATGCCCTGGTATATTTTCGGATAGGCGCCAGTAGTGTGTTAACCATATAGGTGCGAGTTCCTTGGATTCCGCACGGTTTGTGTGTACACTTGTAGTTAGGTTGCACTAGATTTTGCACTTCTGAATTTCTAATATCAATTTACGAGTTGCAAGGTGAAATAAAGATTTTAAGATGGTATATTCTCAATAAAAATCATACATATATCTACTCATAAAGTTGATCTTCCTCCACAACAACAAATCCTCTTTATTGTGCACCAAAATAGTAAGCTGAAACATTATGGAACAAGGTAAATTCCTATAAAAAATGTTTACTAGCAGTATTGGAGCGATTGGTTGTAGGAAGCGGCCGTTAGCATGCCTGTCTGCTTATTTCTTGGTTACTATCAGAAATTTCTATCACCCGGTCGTAGAGCTAAAAGGAATGCGTATTACATATTTTGTGATCATAATCACATGATTTACGATACAATTACGGCTATGCATGCACAGTGATATGCACAGTGGGTGTTGGCTTGATGCCACAATGTAGAGTTAAATCGCAATGCACTTTGTAAAATTACCACGTCGGCTACGTTGGTAGCACATCGCTTCAATTAATTTAATATAATAAAATAAAATAATTTGAATACAGGATTCTCATAGGAACAGTCGAGTCTCTATTTATCTGCCACAGCAGATTCACTCAGGATCTATTAATGGAATGAAATTCAGTACACGTATTAGCGAATTCTAATTTTAGAGGTAAATTTTTGGATGTTTGTGAATTAGAAATGGAGAAAACAAAACGATTGTCACGTCAAGTGGGATATGACACCGGAAGATCTATATTCTTATAAAGAAACAGTGGGAATTTTGTGATATTGTATGAATGGTTTATACATACGTCGTTTGAGCCGTACTGGGGCGGCCTAGAATACTCCCCCCAATCCCACGCTGGCAGAACAGGGTGTC
>DWPT01001922.1:0-17305 GCA_018251895.1 Agathymus mariae mariae | reverse complement strand
AAATCAAAAACGCGCCTGTATTATGCCATTGATTTCCATGAAAGCAGCCCTTTCGTTCGAAATCACTTGAAAAGTAAGCATCGCGCTGAGTATCGAATCGCACCCGCTGCCATTCCACTTTCCGAACCATAAACTGTCAATAAAAGTAAACGTAAAGCTACATCTGCATATTCCCGCCATTAAAAAACATCACTGAAAAAACAAATAGTATTTAGCGCGATTAATAACCCGTTATGCTTCAAATGTTTTTGCTTAGCGTTTAATGTATTCGCGTATCGATTTCACATTATTTCGCGCTGTCATTAATAATTTTAATTAATTAACGTGTTGGGGTGTGTTTATGGAGGTGGCTATTGTCAGACCATCGTGTGGGATGATTTATGCGTCTTCGCGTGTCTTGTATTATCTGCGCGACGACGGCTCATTGATTTTTGATGACTGCGAAATTCACAAATTTTGTACGAGCTAATATTTCGAGTTAGACTTTATAGAGCTAAACTCGCTACCGACTGCATGAGGTTGTAATTTCAACACAACGTTTAATGTTAACGAAATATTATCATATCATAACACAAAGCGAAGCGATACAATTATTTTCATTGCAAATCTATTCCCTAAAAAGCTTAATTTCAAATTAATTATATTATTAAAAGTCGTGTTTGAATAGAGTTGGTTTGAGAGAAATATCATGACTAGTAACAATAACATTTTACTTCAATTTCTGTCCTGTACCGTTTTATCACAAACAAGCAACGCGCACAACATAGTTTTTGTCGTCTATTCGAACACTACCCATATTCCTATGATTAATTACGCGCATTTATTAGTAAAATTCGTATAGATGAGGGTTGAAAGGGTAACCACTGCACGTGTGCACGTGAGAGTGCGCGCGCGTGTGTGTCTGTGTGTGTGTGTGAACCGTTAATATTTATTT
Source organism: Agathymus mariae mariae (assembly GCA_018251895.1). Taxonomy (NCBI): domain Eukaryota; kingdom Metazoa; phylum Arthropoda; class Insecta; order Lepidoptera; family Hesperiidae; genus Agathymus; species Agathymus mariae. The sequence continues at coordinate 16,371 of DWPT01001922.1, read as the reverse complement.
CGCATACAAACGTAACTTTTGTAACTTACGGTGGATCGATCAGTTAAATTTTGATAGCACGACCAATGGCATGAAACTTGTACCAGGACTAGGCTCACTACGTAACACAGACAATAACTAATTAGAAGTTTATTTAAACCCGGCTCGGGCAGAATTTACTTATACTTCGCATTATTAAGTTTGATATTCCTATGAAAAATAAGTAAATTAAATTACAAAAATTTAATATCGGTAATTTGTCACAGACGAAATAGTATAAGAAATTCATTTTTAATTTGCTTTTTTACGTATAAATCTTATGAACAAAAAAATAAGCACGCTCAATTCAAGTGTAGGTACCTATTATTGAAAATACTATAGTTAGTATAATTAGACTTTTGCTAGTTTTCGTTATTTAGGAGTCTAAATATTAAGATTAAGATATATGAGCAAATATTACTATCATAATGTTTGGAAGTTATGGAGGTTGTGTAATATTATTTTTTTCCGTTAAGCTAACAAATTTTGACTCTAACAGCCAAAATATCGCATTACCAAATAAGTTTCTTTTATTACTCCGGTATCGGAAGGTTTGGAGGAAATAAAACAAGGGGTACGGTACGGCTCGGCGAGCACCGGCTAGATAGCCGGCGGCTAGATAACATCGCTAGTTGCCGAAACTGGCGGCACCGCGGGCTCGTGTCAAACGCCACGGGTAGACACGCCAAAAGTGTGCCTGTTTCCAACACCATCGCGAATTTAACGTGGACTACTCGACGGTGTGGTAGGCTTAGCGCCTCCGACTAGCAGACACATCAGATCGATCGCGTTACTTCATTTAACTTGCGTTTGACATGAATCGTAGGACAATGAGTGCTATCTGGCATAACTATACATAGCGAGGAGTGCAAAAGTTTTGCATAGTACGTAACTCTACGCCAATTTAACGTTATATTTCAAGACTGCCTGGTTAAATATTACAAATATGCTATTATTAATATCAATGTAAATAAATAGTGTTCACAATTCAGTAGATATCCCCGACATAAGACATATAACTTAAAAAGCTCTGCATTATTTTCCCGCCACTTCGAGTACACCGTTATCACCGCCATTTTGAATCCGTTTAATCGCATGTCCTTCTATAATAAACCGAATTATAAGGCGCCTCGTTTGCAGCGGTTTTGTTTTTATTTATTTGAGTTACAACAAGAGGTCGACTCGGAATAGTTGGTGTTTTAGCGTGGAAGTGATGAATTGCAGCAATTGTGAAGCAGTTCCTTGTTCGCAATGAATTTTTCTCTACCACGAAAAAACCGAAGGTACCTTTAGGGCTCGTAATTGTATATTTTTAATTTTGTTAAACGCCATCTTTCTTAAATTATAAAATTAATACGACATATATCGTACATTGTTAAGAACTTCTGATATTATAATCATATGTTGTCATTTAAAGGAAGTGTTCGCGGATACTAGATGGTTTGGTATCAACATATTGTCAAGTTTTAGCGCGTTCGAATTGGACTGGTGATCACTAGTGACAAAATGAACGCCTCAATTACAATTATCAAGACAACACTGAAAATACCTATGTGCCCTTGCGAACAGGAGACGTCACGGATCTATTGTTGTGGTGTCAAATTTTCTCGTCCATTCCAACTTCACCATAACCAATTTTATAACATACCTCCCAAAAATATAAACTTCTAATAAAATCTTTATCGAAGTCTGTGTGAGCGCTACTCCTGAGAAGTGTGCACTTTATAAGTGTCACTGTCAAATACACCCCTATGTGTATGATGTCCAATGTAACTTCAACAGTACTGATCGAGTTTTACCACGTGCTAGGCGTTACCATCGTTCTGTATTTATGTAAGCCATACATGTGCATAGCAAACTAAAAGATTCAAAACTTCTCTAAATACGTCAAACGACCCAGGTGTCCTTGCCTGCTGCACATGAGGTGTGTTACTTTGCTAATGCGACACATGTTCTGTACACGCGACACATCCGGTGATTGTGTGAGCGTTTATGTTAGGTTCGCACTAATTTTCATCCAAAAATGTAACGTCTCCCAGAACAACCCTCTGCCCATCGCTAAGAACGTCGGACGTTACAACTTATGTACGCTTGATATTATCGCCACCCCTTGCAATATTTTAAGCTACCCCTTTCTATCGCCCTTCAGATCAATCGATGCCTGTCCACCCCCTATTATTTACTGATTTACTCTACATAGAACCGTGTTTTGGCAACACATCTTGCGAGTGTGCGGACTCGATATCGTATCCGACTCGCACTGCGTGAACCTGTCGACATTATAGATGCAACTGAATTGACGGACACTGCAGTCACTGTATGCAATCAGTGACTAGTCGATAGACTTTTGGTGCGCCTTTAACTATAGCAGTTGCAAAGACAGTAGAAATTTTCCTACAAATAACATGTTTCTAGTAAATACGTACTAACGAGTATTAAATATATACACGACGACTAGTCACGGTTTTGGTCATGGTTTCGTCTGACTCGAACAGGACATCAGTCGATCAAGGCGAGCATAACTAGTTTTCATCTGAAAAGTGTCCGATAGCAATGTTCACTTCTGTGTTTTACTAATAAAGTAGTTTAAAGTCACTCATATTATACAGTCTACTTACAGCCACCTTCTTCATTAAGAACGCGTCGGTACGAGCGCGGCCCTTCTGCTCGTTTGCCGGCTGATAAAGAAGAGGTCTAGAATATAGTGATTTCAAATTCTAAGACCTGCCCTTGTCTGGGCACGACACCAAACTATTAAACAATAAAAATATTTCCAAACTAATGTACTTAACGGCACCATTGTCTAAATGTTCCGAATTCAATTTGAGTATGTAATATAATGCAGCAAAAAGCTGACTCGTCTGTCTGTGTGTGTATTGACACACGGAGATTACATTCGATAGGGTTCAATCGAGATTTTTGAACGCCCCATCTCAAATTTGGTCCCCAGAGCTTACACCCTTAGATTATGTACACGACTTGCACATTATAACTGAATAATATATAAGTTAAAACTACGCCCAAGGGCATGCGAGGGCATTGTATTTTAAAATGGGAGAAAAAATTAATTTTAATTTAAATTGTACCTCCATAATCTATGTAACGTTCGATTTAATATTCATACATCTACGTCAGTATTGATACCAAAAAAATTAAAATTAATTTATTGTTTATTTACCGTTCTGCTTTCGAAGATAAATCAAGATTTCTCGAGTGTGACATAGCAGGCTTTACTTACCTTCCAAAACTACAGAGACGCACGGCTATCCTCACGATGTTTTCTGTCACCTAATTAGAATAACCCCAGGTACCCTACACCCAAATACAAATCACCTTAATAATTTATATTATCATCAAAATATAGAATGCGTAAAATAAACTCCAAAATAAGACAAACTACTTTGTTAATCACCAAAATCTATATAATTTATCAACATAGAGTTTGATCATTTTTGGCACCAAATTAACTGTTTAGGTATGCTGCGATCGATAGTACTAAAATACCCATCAAATATAATGAAACGTTGATGAACCTTCGCACAAATAATACCGACAAAGGTATACGAGACACGTTGCCGCAATATCATATAATGTAGCTCCATAGACAGTCTCGTACCTTCCCGCTTCCCATAGACAACGCTAAGCATCCCGCTTTAACCCAAAAATAAAAACAAAAGCATTTCTGGCACGCAATGCTTCAAACGAATCGAATATATACAGTCATAATCACGCAGTCGGGGCCCGTAATAACCCTTCGTATAGAATTAACCCTTTGCGTACGGCAAGGTGAACAACCCAGTTAAAAAGGGTCCTTCTTACGTCATCTGTCCGCTGTACGCGATCGCGATGTCGTGGCCGTTTGTAAATCAGTTTATAGTTTTTTATTTGCTATTTATTGAAGTGGAGTACTTATTGAAAATAACAAGTGATAAGTTCTGGTAGCCCAGAGGTTGGAACGTTGGTCTTCCGCACGGGAGACTCGAGATGGACAACTTGCGGCAGAAACTTGCTTACCTGAAAGTTCTGCACAGAGTTCCCGAAGGTGGAAGAAGTCCGCCAACCGCACTTAGCCAGCGTGGCGGACTGTGGTCACACCCCTTGTGGGACCCCGGTGTTGCTTCGTTGTGTGAACAGATCTGAACTTAGCAGTGTAACAATGCAGATTGTATGATGATGATTCATTTTATTGGAATATTAATAAAAAGGAATAACTTGAATAACTTATTCATTTATAAGCTGTTTACACAACGTTGCTTTATAAACTTTAAAAGATGGCGTTGTTAAAAATATAAACAAAAACTTGATCCTTGTCTGTCACAAACACCCTGACCTCGTTAACAATCGAACGTGGATCGGGCGCAGTCACCATACTACAAGTAAAACCAACAACTTGCTGCAGCTTTTACAAAAAAGTAGCGAAATCTGTTTAAAATGTACAGTGTTACGAACAACATACATATATTCGACTTAAAACGCTTTCTCTCGTGACTTGCGTTTCCCTGGACATTATCAGCGGGGCAACATGATATCGAATATTCATAATCACATGCCCACATTCTATATAAAAAGTTTGTTAAAATCCTGGATTCAGTTCAAAAAACGAGTCCCGAGTTTTAGAAGCTTTGACATACTCGATTTTAATTAAGGTTCCAATTTGAAACTTGACTGTATTTGAAAGTTTTAAATATTTAAAAAAATATATACAATTATAGTCAGTATAGAGAACGACGTGTGTATTATATTTAATTATATTTATTGCACATAATTGTACATATATAACATTTATTCTCTCTCATCCGTTGTTTGTGGGACCGTATTAAAATGCTCGTACTAAATTTAGTCTAATTAATTTAGTGAAATGAATTTAACATAAGACGTCAACTAAAATGATCGTAATTCGGAATGTCATCTGTCCGCTCGGAGTGCTAGGGGCGGCGTGATTTATCGCAGCCGACGAGACATATCGATGAAATAGTGCTGCCCGATATCTGCACTTGTGCACAGATAAATAATGCCCAAGACAAATGTGTCGCGGGTACTTACTTTGTCACCGCTCCATATTTTATCACACTACACCTTGAGATTACTTCATTTCTTCTCGGTTGTCACAACCTACCAACCTTTAACATACTTTTAAGGGGAAAGCATTTTGATGATATCACTTAATTATGAATTGCTATAAGTTTCAATTAATATACAAAAAAAATCGATATTCAAGTAGCAAATTTATGGTTTTCTTCAATGTATTTTTTTCCTAAAAATTACTCCGTTAAGTTAGTATAATTTTATTACTCACACTTAGCATAAACAACGTTGCATGTGTAATTTTCCTCACCAATTCTGTTAAAATGGTTCAGTAATTATTAAATTTAGTGTATAAATACTTTTAGAATATTTCGTGTTAAATCTATTTATTGTATCGATAACTGCCACATCGATGTCTCACGTGTGTCTATCGAGACGCTTCCCTAACAGTGAAGTGTGACAGGCCGTAATGACGTCTCAGCGGCGCAGTCTCGCCAATTCGATTCTACTTCGCGTCAATCATGGGAAATTGATTATCGAACCTCGTTGCCCATTCGTTAGTTTCAATGTCTTGGCAGAGAGAAGTGCTGCTGACGAAAAACATATTTATTTTGCTATTTCTTAATAATAAATAAAATTGATTAGAGTTGCTTTACTAAGAATATCTAATACTTGTTTCGTAATCGAATACGAGATAATCTGTAAAATTATATAATAAATACTCAGTCTTCTAATTACTTATTAAAAACGGGTGCTTTTTTGTAATGCAGCCTGAATTAAGGATGAACAATTTTGCACAATCCACTTTTTACATGGGTCAAGCGTTCGTCAGTACTTTGCTAGTACATTGCTGATAAAGATAAAACCGAACTCTTCTCTTTAGAGGAGATGCGTTTCGTTAAACACATAGTTGTTCCTCACCAGAAATAACCCGGAGATGAGGGTGGAGATGATTTTTTATTAAAACTTACCGAATATCGTTTGACATTTACAGTGTTAGAAACGATTTATCCTTTCATAACATTTTTGCCAAAAAATCTCATATGTGAAATATTATATTAATGTTCCAAAATTATAGGAAAAAACCACGTGAACCCGAAGGCGATAGGCACAAAACCCTGCGCGTGATGGCAGCACAGCAAATTAATAAAGTTGACGAGCAAAAAATAACTGGGTCGCGAAAACAATGAGAAGGAAACCTCACATCCTCGGTAAACCATTCCATTTAATTACTGCGCCATCGAGTCGTTCCGACAACCAGACCTATTTGAAGTTGACAGTTGAAATAATAAGATAATATATAAAATTATTATCAGTGTCACTAACACAATTGATACGACAATCAATTCAGAAGTCTACCCCGCGTCTACTGTGAACTAGATCAGCACCCTTTCTTCAATTTTCATCCTTCAATGCTTTATTTCAATTTATTACAAGTTCCTTATTAAAGTTTATCTGAGTAATGAGTATCTATTAATATTATCAACATATTTATATACACATTATTAAAATGCAAACTCAATAAAAACCTCATATTTTCACATATGAATTTATTTAGATTACGTAAAAATTTCCACGAGTCATCAAATTTCTAACCTAAAAAGACCTTCCGAAATTTGTTCGTTCATCAGTTTTGATATAAATTATCATTCCGCTGTTAAAATAGTATCACGTTACATTTTAATTAAAAGTACGAATTTAATTTGGTAAAGATTAGCGTTCATCAGGTAGGTTTTCCTTAATTCCCACATTGTATTTTTATTAAAGTTTACACACATTTGTATTTGTCTATAAGAAAACAAATATAAATAATAAATATAATAAATAAAGGAATACAATTGAATCATAGAAAGGTGTTCATAATGATGTGTCTGTAGTATCTCCCATACTTGACACACGCGCACACAACTTCACTCCTATTTTAATCGCTAGAACCAGGACCACACCACTAGCGGAGACCGACCGATGGAGTAGGTTAAAAAGAACCTATCAATTCGGAGTAACTAGAGTCGCGTCCAGCTCGCTGCCCGACTTTAATGAGGGTTGACCCGAACTCGATCGCCATCAAATGTAAAACTGTCCCCCGCACCCTCCGCTAGTGTTGCCGACCCTCCCTAGTAGTCGGATCAACGGCATATATACATTGTTATTTCATTGTCAGCCTCCTGCAGGGTAAATACCATAAGAGGCATATTAAAGAAACAGCGTTACAAGAAAACTAACAATTACAATAGTAAAGTTCAACGCGTACACACCACTCACCCGCACTAGGATTACTGTTTTGGGTGGCGGCGGTGTGCGTCAGCACATGACACGGTAATTATTTACAACAATGTCTGCCCTGGGATACTGGGATATTGAACTCCGACGTTATTTTAAAACTTACCAAACTTTTAAAGGAGCCTCATGAATTTACACCAGTGTTAAACAAACTTCATTAGGTTTTTATGTTAAATATTATGATGATACATGCAAATCACAGCGATCCCTTATTAATTTCCTTGACATCTCATCTTCGAGTTCGTTTTCCCCTTTCCAGTATCCCGTTCTCCACGTAAGTCCTGGCCACCACCCCAACGAAAGCCGAGGTGCAGTAATTTTAACACAACTCATGCATATTTATAAACTAAATGTGTATATTATTTAATGTCTGTGCCTGTGTGTGTAGGGAGGGTCTTAATAACAGATATTCAATCAAAATCAACCCTTTCCGCCGATATCTTTGCAATGCGTCTCCCCTTTCGTTTTGTTTTGTTATATTCAGTATTTCGTTCATCGGTATGCATACGTACATCCAGCCGTACCTCTGTGCCTGTACGACCGACCAGCAATAGTTAACATTGCAGGTAAGCGTGATATTCGCTTTTAGAAAATATCATTCATTGCATCTACGCTCGTATAACTGAATGTACCTCGTGGTAGTGTTGAAGCCATGACACTGCATACGTGTCCTACAACATTGATTACCGTCATGTAATTTAAGCCCAAGTCTAGTACAACGCTCAATATACAGTCAGTTGCGAGTATAAATTATTCGAATGTATGCAATACCAAATTAATGTTCCAACGTACGTGTAACAAAGAGCTTTTATTACTTTTAAAAGAAGTTCGATCTTAGATTACAAGGTACCGACCGACCGATCGTATAGCGATTTACATATGAATATGCTCGCCTTTGTACCGGAATATTTACTGTCGAGGTGAGTTGACGCAGGAGTTACTGTGCTGTGGATAATGGGAAGTATCGCATTCTCGCATAACACTCAATCGGAAACTTTTTCTGAATAAAATTACACGGACTCCGCTTTTAATCAGCAGTTTCAAAATTAAAAGCTTATATAAAAAACCGCTACGCGTTTCGTACGGTTAATATATTCTTAATTCATCCGTCCGTCCGTCCGGCCGGCCGAAGCTGTCCGTTGTTGGCGTGTCGTCGTACAAAGTACAAACACTGCGTCTAGTTCTTTTTGCAAAAAGTTGGCACTACAGCGAACTTTTTTCATAAAAATATTCCGCGACACACCCAAATTAAAATCACTCATCAATACTCAAAACAAAGGCTCGGCCAGACGGTCCAAAAAAAGGAATAAAATATCATGCATCTGTGATTCGGGCATTTAGACAGTATCGCGCGGGCCGGGCGTACATCTTGCGGCGGTGTGAGTCCGTCTGGACCTAGCTCCGCCATGTTTATGTATAGATATTTAAAATATTCCCTTTGATACGGATGATAATTTCGTTCGCAATCCTACGCTTCGGGAGCGTCGACAGAAATGTCTGTAATTAATTTAAATTTTTCATTTTATCTCATCATTAGGCACCGTTGTGTGTCTATCGTACCTAACTAACTATGAAAAGCTTGTGTTGATTCTATACACTAATGTTTTGTAAATGGCGAATATCTCTTTTTTTACTTCATTCCCTTATCCCACTATGATATTGAAACTACATAATTAAATATATAATTTAATTGCTATCATTGATTTATTTTAATTTTATGTTAAAATTAATTTATTATACAGATATAGGCTAAAGCTCGGTTAAAAACCAGAGCTCCCACAGACTGCAATCATTTTCTTTGTTTAATCTTGTCAATGTAATAATCTTCTCAACTCGAATTTTAAAACCATTGGCGTCCTATTCATACGGTCAATTTTTATTTTGTATATTTTCACTTCTCCATGTCGAAGAATTTTCTTAAAAAATAACATTGAAGTCCACAACCGGTATCGAGACTTCGACAGGCGTACACTCGTCGTTGGCTCGTCAATATGATGTGTATGTACTGGGTACGAAATGCCAAAAATGGAAGATACGTTCGCGTCAAACGACATTCAAATTTCGAATTGGAGAAAATGAATAACGGTCGACAGACGAAACAGTACCGAGTAGTGAACACGGCGCGCGGCGCGGAGGTACGGACAAACTTTTTCGTTCAAAAGTTATCTTTGTTCCGCGCAATCATACGATGTTTTGTAAGGATGCGTCGATCCGCGCGCCCTTTTGCCGACCGTACGCCGATTGCCGAACCGCTTTGATACCAACTTTTAAGCATCTACTGTTTTGACGTCGAATATTGCATTTCCGTGTATACTTTGCGATATTTGTTTTGGACGTACCGCCTACCCGCATAGTGCACGGGATTCTCGGTATCGGAATTAGATCTAAACAACTCGCACCTACCACTCGTACCGCATAATGATAAGTTGTGAGATTCACATTGAAATTTCAATCGTAAAGTTTTTGCGATCGCTTATTTTGATTATTTGGTAATTAACGTTTTGCGGTACAGATAGCACATCAGTTTGCTCTCGAGTTAAACACTCGTTGTTGACATTCACGAACAGCTTAACGGCGGAGTTCAATGACGCGATGTCACCCCAAACATACTCCAAAAACTATCACTATGTGAAAAAAAAAATTGTGTAGGGTGTCTCTGACGACTATTTTATTATTATAATAACATACAAACAGTCATAGCTGTTCGTTATTTCGGACATAAATGTTAGTAAAAATATTTGTCTTATATCTAATGTTAGTACTTACATATATTTGCATTTATTTATTACTTAAATTAAAATTAAATCAAAATAAATCTAATAAAAGTAAAATAAATAGTTGTGGATATATAAATATTTTTACGAGATATTGAAAACCTGAGCGGGTTTTCATCACGACGACGGAAAAGTGTATTGTTTTTGTTTAATACTTAACGTTAGCCGTTGGTTTCTCTTATTATTATTATTTTTAATAACTAAATAAAATGAATATAATTTTAGCGTCGCTATCGAGTTGCGTCAGTTTGTTGTAACAATGACCGCGATCGATAAACTTCTGTAGACACATAAAAATGTAACTCCGTCGCGATCGGGCCAATAACACTCACTTTCTAGTTACTCCTATTGTGCTCGCCCCACACGATCTCCCCTCCGTGGAAAAATAATAAATTATTTTAGTTAGTATGCAAATAAGCACGGACCGATATTTTAACCGACACCCCACCGAGATCGCGTATTTTTTTCTAAATATCTGCTCTTTATCGGTCGGAAGAATTCGATGTTGTTTTGTGACGGTTCGAACCAGTGCCGCGTCGCACCGCCGACGGCCGGCAGCAGGACGCTGCGACGGCACGTCCGTGACGTTCGAAACGACCCCGCAGCTAGTTGGTGCTGGACTTGTCGCGAGGTCGATTCCTGACCGGTGTAAACATTTTATAACATCGTATTGTATAGGTAGGGCAGACTGTGGCCAGTCTCAACTGTAACTCTTATGTCGATTACTATGCAATTATAAATAACCAAGTACTGCTTACGATGTCAATAATTAACCAAGAATTGCAAAAGAAAAAAAAAGCTAAAATTTGATAATTTTTCAGTTCAATGAAAACGCTAAAATTACACGACGGCACGGTATCGCGTCAACTTTGAAATCACTCGTTCGGTGAAGTTCATCGCTCAGCTCAGTTCTCGGTAGTCCCGATGGTGCAACGAGTCCCTTAATGCCGTACCTCGCCGGCCATCTCTGGAAATATGATTACACCGAATAATGATTCGAGATTTAAATTTGCGCTCCAATCTACTTTCGTTTAAAAATGTCGGCCGTCGACGACCCTTCGACGGTAATCTAGATCTTAGTCCCGCGTGTGTATCTACGAGTACGTCGACGTGTGTGTGAGTGCGTGCCGCTGCGCATGTGGGAGACGGGGCAATGATATTTAATTCGAAGGGTAGAATTTCTCATCGATTTTAATTTTATGCGCACATCCCGTCTCAGTATTATTTGTTTTTTATGTAAATACATCGGGATCTCTTACGGCGACGAGTGGCGTCCATTCTGTGGTTTTTACTTTTGGAACGTTTGATGCGTTCGGAAATGCGGGGATGAGTTTTAAATTAATTTCACCAAAGTTTCGATCGTTTCAACTGGCCCTAACTTTTCATAACGGATACGAATTCATAAATGTTTAACACCCACGTTTTTCGTATACATAGCACTAACACTTTCTGGTCAGTATAGCATTGGAATTGATAGCGATTCTGTTTGTTTTCTTTTTTATTGAAATGCTCCAATTCGAATTTGTAAGTGGCCAGTGTAAGAAGATTCTATAATATCCAAAGGCCCGACACGACCGAGCCGCTGAGTCTAACGATAACAACGGAAAGATATCATCAAAAGCGAGATCACAAATGCAAGTGAAACGATCATCCGACATTGTCTACAAATGTCGTTCACGCGTACAGTTGTCGTGCACATATGCTGTAAATACCTAGTCACACTCGTACATAAGCATATGCTAAGAACCATGTGTATTGATGTTGGTGTGATAAATAAGTAAATAAACCGATACGTTAGACTCGACCACGCCCGCCGTCCGCAAACTTAATATATCCGAGAGCCACGTCAAAAAACATTACATTTTATGGGCGGGCAAAATAAATGACGCTTATACGGTACACGACGGTGGAAAGTTTATATTCAAATTTCACTCAGTCCGTCCATCCGTCCGGCATCTCCAAGGATCAATTTACATATTTTCACAGGTTTCCACGATTACGGTAATGCCGGTACCTACATGGAACCGTGGAGCACGGTGGCTGTTATCGGTTTTTGCTGTTCGTCAATTTATTACGGCTATGTGTTATTATTAAGTATTAAGTAGTTTTACATCATACCAATGAAACGTTAACAAAATCCACGTGCTATGTTTCAGTAAATTTAAATACTTCTGCTGAACTGGTTTGTCACCAGCCGATCGGGCGGCATTGTACAAAATATTAAAATCGAAATCACTTTGGTTAATGCAATTAAATTTTTGGTTACATTTCAGGTCTTAACATAACTATAAATCATCTTCGCTAAAAAAATGTGTTAATGTGACATCGATTGTCCCGGTATACGTTCTGGTGGTACTCAAACACCTACTGTCACAACACACGAAACTAATTCCATCAAGTGCGTCAACCTCGTTATGATTTGAACGTCCCGTTATGTAATACAACTTTGGATTCAATTATTATTTTTTCATGTTCATTCCAAGTTGTCAACTGATATCGTATTTCTCGTAGGTCCTTAACTCTTACCCGGTCGGCGCGAGCACAACACGCCTCCTGCTCGATGTCGGTGCCATAGACAAAGGTTACACTTCCATTTTTAATTACGCCGCCCACAAACAAACGAATAATTTTCTTCGACGCACGCTTTTCTAATTACACGTGTGTTCTTAACAATGAAAATTCCAATTAATTCTCCGAAACAAACTAAATAATGGCTCAAATACGACAAAAGCCAAACTCGAATATAGCTATATGTATTTGAGGTAAACGAACCGCAAATTAAGCGGGAGAGTCGAAATAAATAAATAAATTCGAAGAAAATATTTTCTTTGAACACGGTACAGTTGATATACAGCGACCGGAGATGGCGCGGAGGCAGGAGTAACTGATGAGTATCTACTTAAGATATCCAGCCTAATTTTTCTGGGTTACGTGGGTTTTTACCTACTTCGACCCCCTCGGTGGTAATGTGGCGAATGTGGAGAGGTTTTCCTGTGGTGCGCGGTGGCCACAAGTGCTCACCTTCTGCGGGAGTCGTACGTAGTGAATAAATAACCACACTTTTATTATAACTTTGGGTCTTAAACGACTATTTCGTTTAAGAGTTGTTACTGGAATCCCAGTCGCTGTGGAGTCGTTGTCTCCTCACATGGCTGGCTCACAAAAGTAACTGGCACGACACTCGGGTAATGCGTGTGTGCCCCACATGGCCACGGCGGAAGGCAACGTAACATGTAGGTATAATCGCAATAAATACTTATGGAACGAACAATGGACTGGCGTGGAGACTTATATTCAGTATTCCATTTTATTCGCTTAGTAATTGTAAACTTGTATCGAAGCGTTCAGAACTCCGGAACGTGTAATGTATCGCAAGCGATTCAGCTAATGGTTTCAATTTAATAAATAAAAACATTCCATACTTTACCAAAAATACGGAAATATTCAAATTAGAATAAATTTAGTTTTTGAACTTCGAAAACAGAACTGCAGAACGAGCGCTGCCAACCGAAATATAAATTCTGCAAATTAATGACTGCAAACTCATTCCTTTTCGAATTTCGAACGGGCACTAGCCGCACGAAACAAAACAACTTCGATTCCCAGACGAGGATTGAACGCATTAATATTACAAAATTTGATTATCCCATAAAAGATTCGCTCCATAAAACGCTCTAGTTATAGTGCGCATTGCCGAATGTACGAATTAGGAACCCTTTTGATCGCCCCCCTCACCCTGCCCCCCCCGCCTGCCATTCATTTTCATAATAAAATCGTAACAAACGGGGCAGGTAACGAAATATGGAGAGCGATCCGCAATTTATGAGAACGCGATGCTCTGATTTATCTAGCAGCTTGAGATTTTGGTAATGTTTATTTTAATATCGTATGAGTCCGTTTCGGGTCTGGTACATTATGTTTCTGGTACAGACCCAATGCTGAAGACATCGTTTACTAAGAGATCCTTCTCATTCCGTATGGACCATATTTATAAATTCTCAGTAATTTTGACAAAATGTGTTTTTCTAACCACACTTTATGTGGCCTATTATGCAAATAAGTGTCGCGTGTCCTAGTTTTACAAAATTAATGTTATCGTTAGGAATACAAAGTAGGATAAAGGAAAGTATAAGTAAATTGTTTTATTTTGCAGGTATCGTTATTATCCTGCAAAGCCATATCCATACTAGCGATCGCCAGAAAGGACCCAATCAATCTGTCTGTATGAGATACAAGCCTCTAAAATCTAACTATTGTTCACGAATAGGAAATTTCCATTTGGATTTATTCATTTGTCTAACTATTGTCGGGTGCCTTCCCAATTCGACGCCATACACAGCTACGAACACTGCGAGACTCGCTTTGTAGCTCACTGTATTTCCCGCTAAGAAAACTTTCATATCTAATGAATATTTCAAATGGCTTATTGTGTTTTGAACTACGAATGGTTAATTCACTCGGATTTGCTGTCGTGCAACTTAACTGAAGAAAATATTGTTGTATTTTACATTATTTTTTTAGTGGTCGAACTTAAAAACTTACCACCATTCTAAAATTTTAATTGATAATTTTACATCTGAAATTAATAAGAGCTAATGAAATTCGTAAAACTGATCAAATTTTAACCGTTCAAAATTTAATCGGGTCGTAATTCCCAAAAATCGTGTTCCGTTCCACGTGAAGCGTGAAGCCGCCATTGTGATAATAAATTTAACGACGAATACCGATAAGAATCGAGTGGAACGGGCGCAATTTTCATAGATATGACTCAATTAACAATTGGTTTCAATCGTGAAGACGTCGGTTATAATAAACTGCCTCCCCGAGGGTGGGTGGAGCAATCTTATTTCTGTTTGCGAATATTGCGGTGTCAATCCCGCATATTGAAGCCGTGTGTAGATACCGTTCTCGTATTGTCTATTAATTTGAGTCGCGATCGAATCTGAGAAGTGTGGGACTCTTTTGTGTCGCCGGAAAACAAATTCTAGATCGCATTGCTTACACTTAATTATATCGCGCTAGGTGACACTCGTTGGAGTAACGAATAAAACCGCAGACAGACAAGAACATATCGTAAACAGCTCCAGTGACAGGTACGGTTTCAATTCGCAAACGTATGTTTAATTCCCTACGTCATTGTACAAAATTATAACTTCAAATCTGTCAACACTTCAATCACCCGCAATCAGCTAATAGAATTCTCCAGTCGCTACAAACAACCCTAAAAATTTAACATTCAATAAACAAACCGAACAAAACCAATAACGCACGCATGAAAAAAAATGCGAGTGAAAGAATTACATTGTTCGAATGTATTGTCATATTGAAAAAACCGCGACCCCACGCGCATTAATATCAATCTATCAATAATCCACAACACCGAGGCGTGATCAATGGTAGTTTGATCATTGATCGATCCCCTAGTTGGTTCCCCTCAATAATCTATCGATGATTACCGATCGGTCACGCACAAGTTTGTTTTGATTGGTCTCTTTATAAACCGGGGCCGTGTATTAAGTTAGCCCTGTTTAATTTCATTTGCTCTGATTTATTTTGATTGTGAAAAGCTTTATCGGTTTAGAGCAGAAACATTTTATTTATTATCTGGGGAGAGATGGGGGATTCACAAAAATAATATTACAGGAGACCAGAACGTCTACGGCGTTTTCTATTCTAGCAAGTTTTGCTTTCAATTACCAAAAATGAATTTTATGAGTGTTACAAATTTGATATGGAAAATACAGAAACAAAAATGCTACTTAAAACTTTTAAAGTTCTTCAGAAAAACCTGAAGTCGTTTGATTAATTTTCCCTTTACTTTATTTTATATCAAGCATTCAGGCATTTGAAATACATATTATATAATTACGTATACAGAAAATAATTAACCAATAAAACAAAATTTAAGTCAGCCCACATCGATTCGACAATACGTTCCATAGGCGAAGCCACGATCAAAGTCAGCGCGTACTTAATTACTCCAGACAAATAACGCGTCGATATACCGTTATACTTAAACACGAAGAGGCAGGGGAGATAGGAATCGTATGTTTTCGGATTAATTCGTTCGTAAAATCGTCTCCGATAAGAATGGCAACTGCTGTGTACTAATTGAATGTACAATTGCGTCAGGACGTCTGATTTCATTAGACAAGGATGTGTGCGTGAGGAGGGGTAAGACCCGCTGAGAAATTACACCATCACCCCCCCCCCCCCTCCCTTCCTGGTAAAAAATTGGTTATATTAATATGGATATCATGGATATAAAAGTTAT